>JAFIDM010103199.1:0-16065 GCA_023159025.1 Thereuonema tuberculata | reverse complement strand
AGAATTGAAAGATCAGTTTATGGTTGAAATAAAGCCATCAATACTCTTAACAAATCTTGTATCGATAGCAATAATTGAAGATTCAAAATTAATAATTTTTTAATAAGGTTTGATTTTTCAAAAAAAATAAATAAATTGTCCTTAAAGATTACAATACAATCCATTAAATGATTATAGAAAGCTTTGGAGGATATATTTTTACAGGAGGGATTCAAATCGCTGCGTAGTAGGCAGCGCGATATTTTCTGTTTGAGCATGACGTCACATCGTTTGCAACTTGGAAATTCTCTTCCATTCAAATAATGAATAGAGCGCTTTATTTTTTGAAAAACAAATACAGAAATGTTTTCAAAATTAGGAAATAATATTTGAAATAATAAATTTATAAGCGGTCTGGCACTAAAATAAATAAATCAATCAATCAATAAATAAATTGGCTAAATCGAAAAAAGGAAGTTTTCAAAGATAATACTACGACAGAAATTAAAAATTTCACTGTTATTTTCGTCAAATATTACAAAATAAAATTAGTTTTTAACTATATTGACTTCGTTTTCAATAAGGACCAATGTTAGCTCAGTTGGTTAGATGCTAATAACGCGAAGGTCGTGGGTACGATCCTCTCATGGACCATTCTTATTCTTCAATTTTTTCTCTCTATTTTAGATCTTTTCATAGTTTCCCAACTTATGACATTATGAGATATTGGATATCTAATCCTTTAGAATTGGGATTTTGATAACTACTTTATTTTCTCTAAAATTAGTATCACGTTGTTTAAAGTAGATACTTAGGAAGCGACTGTTTTATGATTTGTTGAATATTGTAGGTGGCCTGTTAGCTCAGTTGGCTAGATCGTCGTGCTAATAACCCGAAGGGCGTGGGTTCGATCGCCTCATGGGCAATTCTTATTCTTTATCTTTTTCTCCCCATTTCAAATTTTTTCACAGTTTCTCAACTTAAGTTTTTTTTTTTTAATCAATATTAGGAATTCAGTGTATTAACAAGGTTTTGAGTTAAGAATGACGATTATTCCATATAAATAGGAGTGGGTAAGACAGCATGGGGTCGCCAAAAAACTCGCGCGCGCATTTTCTAGGCCACCCCGGCGTGGTCTATTCTAAAGTAAAGGTGACTCACAAGCCGTTGCGAAGCACTGTGATTGGTTTACTAATCGCTATCCTACCTTGTTTTAGTTCCTAATCGTTTTTTGCATCGAAGGTTGTCGTCTTTTCGTGGTTTTCTCTGCAGGGAACCACTTATATCAATTAATTTTATTGACAACTATTCACTTTTATAGCAACCAAACAGAAACAAAATACATGTGAATGTCATTGTTCGCAGTCTAAGAGAGCTCCTAATAAATCACGGATATTCTGTAAGTTCAAATGTAATATTTTCAGTTATTAATTGTTTATTATTTAATAAAAAAGTTAATTGAAAACATTCTGTTTTCATTATTAACTCGTCATTTACGGGAATTACTTTATTTTGTAATGATTAAATATTAGAAATAATAATTAATTTCTTCAGGAGAAAAGAGCAAGCGTTATAATTAATAAATACTGTTGTAACGTACATGAGTCATTTATTCCTTTTGGAAGATTGTATTTGACTGAATATTAAAATCTTTACAAATCTTTGGATTTAGAAATGAAATTCATTTAATTGTTTAATAATTTCTTTAAAGTTAGTTATAAAATTTGTCGATAATTTTGAATTTTTAAATATCTACAAAAATATAAAGCCAAAAATGTTTTACTTTCTATTTTTAAAAGTGTCTTTTAAGTTTCTCTATTTTATAAACGACAGTAGATGGTCAAATATTAATTTCCAAAAAGAAAAGTCTAACTCAGAAAAGTGACCTAGAAATGGGTCGTTCTCTGGAAATGGGTGAATTTATGTAACTTGGTGTAAAATAAGTTTTAAATAGTTTTTTTAAAGAATTTTTTGTTTACCATAATTTAAATTAAGACTGAAAGAAGATTTTTAAACTACTGAGAATTTTTTATTATTAAAAAATAATTGTGAAAAAAAATATTTTGCTGCCTAATATAGCAGTAATTGCGTTGTAACTCGGCTGAATTGACTACTTTTCATATTTTGAAACAGTCTTAAAAGTGGGCTTGAATTTTCGTAAAAAATATTGGTAACTGTATTGGGTTCATATTTTACTCTTGTTACACTTGTTATCAATAAATACCAGTAGTGTATTTTTAATAAATTAAAGATACTGAGTAACTTGTTTTGTATGTCACCTCCGTCACACATAACAATTTTAATCACTGAAGAGCCTTAATCATAGAAAAAGTTACTAAATTCGCCCTAGATGACATCACGTTCGCTACGCTACGCAATCGCCTTGGGCGAGGATAGAGCGGTAAAAGAAGGAGTGTCTATAACAGTCGTAAGTTTCTACACTAATATTTGTTTTTAATGATATGTCAACTCCGTCACGCATTTATGCATTGTAATTTTTAACAGTAGAAGTACAAATTTAAATAGTTTGTTGGGAAATGTTATTGAATTGTTGTAAACTGAATACAGTCGTAATTGGAGTTTAAGCCTAACACCAGAATATAAATTAGCATATGTTCATCAACTCCGTCACAGTCAGCTCAGTCACAAGTCCATGTGAAGGAGTTGTCAATAATGTGACGGAGCTGATGAAGCTAACAATTTATATTTTTTACCGATCATAATAATACCAAGTATTTTTTAATAAAGAAATCCGTGATAATGTAATTATTCTGTAATAAATACATTATTTTTATTGCTTTTTGATACACAAAAAGAACTGTAAAAGAACAATATTTCTGCTGTCTTGAATTTCGTAGAACTTTCACTACACTCTGTAGGTTTAATCGTCAACCTTTGAAATTGTTGCCTATACAGAACTTGTACTCTGCGCAAATACTTAGATTTTTTTTTTTTAAATTAGCTTCTACTTTTTAAACAAATGGCTAAAGTCAGTGCAGCTGAACGACAGAGACTCTGCCGACTCAGATGGAAGGCAAAACCTTTCGTCAGGAGATGCATTTAATGGATGAAAGAGAAAGATGGCATCGTCGGAAAACAGTATTTCTACCTTAAGTAAACGAGTCCAGCGAAGTAAAAGGGCAGGATGGAGAAAAGCCAGCAAAAAACACCGGCAAAATAAGAAAATTTTGCAGCAAGCATTGTCGTCGCCTAGGAGTCCAGGTTCAGACGTTAGTCAACCAGGATTATCAAGGTATGGATGTAATGAGTTCAAAGTTCGTTTAAAGCCTTTCAAAACATCACTATCCAAATAAACTGCAATCAAATACTTATTTAATTGACATTTTCACATGAAATGATCATATTTTCCATTAAATTTTGCAGGCAAAAACTTTCTGGCCAAAAGACAGTGCGAAGGGACTGTGCCAAGTGTGTCCAAGAAAATAAAAAAATTGAAGGAACAATTAGCTGCTCAGAAGAGGTTGACTTAAAAGTATAAAACACAAGTGAGCCGCCTGAAGCACATACTGCAAAATCTATAAACAAAAACACACCACGGTCAAAAACGTAACGGCTTCTGCAGGGAAAAAAGGTTTCCAACAATGTCAGAAAGACTTTAATATTTCATCATGCATTGTTGAACGATATTCGTAACAAATACAACACCACCAAAAGCCAAAAGATTAAACAAATTTTTGCAAACCAGTTTGTAGGCAAAGTTGTCAAAAAATACAGATTGCAATACAAGTTACAAACTGCGGTTGGTGTCTCCTAAAAGCAATGAAAGTCTATTCATAACTCTGATGAAGTCAGTAGCTCTATTTATTACAGACGAGAACGTAAGTCAACAGCTATTGATAATCGTGCTAAAGAAATTATAACAATTTTTTTCGAACGAGATGACGTTTGTCGCATGACAACTGGAAAGAAGGAAACCATTACAAGGTGGAAAATTAAGAAACAAAAGAGATTTCTTACAGACACTAAAAAACCTACACGCAAAATTTGTGTCTGAATTTAATGAAATTTCATTGTCTTACACAACATTTTGTCGCCTAAAACCGTTCTGGGTGATACAGCCAAACTGTTCAGACAGAGAAACGTGTCTTTTCAAGCTTCATGAAAAGTGTTCATTTTTAGCAACAAAACTACATCAGCTGAAATTATTAGACAATGTTAACGCAGAGCAGCTAGCTTACAGTATGCCTTGCAACACAGAGTCCAAAAACTGCATGTATGGCGATTGTGACAAATGTGCCGAATTGTAAGTTAAATTACTGAATCCAGAAGATCTTGATAAGGAGCAGGATTAATTTTATTGGGATTGGTGCACACGACCTAAGGAAACCATTCCGAAGTAGAAAAATCCAGAAAGTGTGGTACTTAAAGTAACTGAAAATTTCAAAGTAACCGCAAAAATAGTTGATGTAATTGACAAATTTCAATCAACGATTACAAGGCTACGCAAGCATGTGTATAACATTCGTCATCAATACAAGGTGTATAAAGAATTACAACTTAGCTTAACACCTCAAGAATGCTTAATCCATATCGATTTTGCGGAAAATTACAGTTGTAAATTCAGCAAGGAAATTCAAGCGGTACATTTCAGTGCTTCACATGAGCAAGCAAGTCTTACCACACTGGTGTGTTATATATTGGCAACAGGGCAGAACCTCTACGTTCTACAACTATATCGGACAGCAGAAAACATGAACCAGCCGCAATTTGGGCGTATTTGAAATCAATTATGACGTTTATATGTGAGAACCATCCTACAATATTATATCTTCATTATTTAAGTGATGGGCCCGTAACTCAGTACCGTCAAAAGGCAAACTTCTTTCTACTTAGCACAATTCCTTTTGAATTCGGCTTCAAAGGGTTAAGTTGAAACTTTTTTGAAGCAACCCATTTTTTTTTTCTTGTGCGTGTATGTTCCTTATTGTGATGTTAAACTTAAGTTCCGCATGTTAAACTTGTATTTAAATGTATTCTTTTTTATAATTTAATCCTTCACAGGCTAAGTTGATTTTAGCGGGGATTAAATTTATGCCCTTTTTTATTCTTATTTTATATATTGTTGTTTTTTATTACGAAGGGCCATTTTCTTGTTGATTTTTGTTTCTTGTATATGTTTCTTGGGATCACCGACTGTAAGATACTGGGCGAATCCAGCTGATGAAGGCTACGATGCCTGAAACAGCTGTTCTGGGTTCCCAGTATCAAAATTTCCAAAAACAGATCAGTGATTCCAATTTTGTTTTTCTTGTGCGTATATGTTCCTTATTGTGATGTTTATATTATTTCTTTGAAATATGTTATTAAGAAATTACAAAGATATTATTGGCAGATATGATAGTGGGTTTTAAATAAGACTTTACACAATAGTGTTATTACCTTCATATGAGGGTAATAACGCCATGTCTTCATTCTATGTTAGTTTTTTTTTCTTTACTTAATAAAATGTATATTCATTGCAGAATCTTTACAATTGCCTTATATTCTCTGTATGAAGATATTTAAAAAAGTAAAAAAATACAATTTATACAAATGAAATGTTCAGTAAGTCATTTTTTTTTTTTAATTTTTTACTGTTTACAAAAAACAAGAGCCTGATAGACATAAGATCTGATTGAACAAATGAAAATTTATAAACTAAACATTTAGATACAGACATAAATTTTCAGTGGCATTACATATTTAATTCAGGGTTACTGTCTTACAAAAGTGCACATCCTTCTTCACACAATGTACACAGTCCTGTTTTTGAACATTAGAATTGTCACACGTTTCGTGGAACGAACTTTTGAATTCCAAACAATGTATCCAGTTTCTTGAAGACAGTTTGTCGTAATAATAACCGCTGCAGTCACCACAGTAGAGATCTTTTTCTTCCTTATTTGACAATAATCTTTTATTTTGTTGGATGGCATTTGCATTTGATGTTGATGGAGCATTTTGATTGAAAAGCTTTCTGTTTAGAACAGTTGCTTTGACGTTTAATGATTTTCTTTTTACCGATTTTCATACAATTCGTAATATTAGCGAACGTCGTTGGCTGCAAATGGGATGGCGGTAATATCTGCACTTGTTATGGCATCAATTCCTGCAACTGCCATCATAAATTTACCCGCAAAGTTCTGTAAACAATGCGTACATATTGAATATATATTTCTGCAGAAAGCTTGTAAAAACGTAGCTAATAATAATAATCAAAGCGATTTCAGTCAAAATTTTGTAATTTAAAAGTTATGTATATGTACTTTGACTAGCAATGAATATTCCGATGGATCCAATACCAGTTGATTCCCGTTCGCAATTCACTTTTTTAAGTCTCAACTCGAACTGAAACATTTCAGGAGGGAACTGGCCTTGATGATAGTTGCCTAGGGTAACTCATGCGACAACAAATCCACTGACAAGTGCTGCTGCCTCCCGGATATTGAACAAACTATGATGTTCAAAATAGATGGCGTTATAACCTGCATGGCGTTATTAGCATCGTTACCCTATGCATTTGAAGATGATAAAATTTTCATTAGAGACTCCTTCTAAAGATAACAGTTTTCTATTTACTGAATGCTATTCTATTTTCTCTTTCCTTTTTTATCTTCCAAATGAGTTTATTGAATTAAATCTTATTGGACCGTCAAAGATTTAAATACGGCATAATTTGAGTTACTAAGTGTTTGACCATTAAATTGCTCTGCAATCCAGATGACGTCAGTGACCGAGCCAATAGAAATCGTTTTCACGGCGGAGCCAGCCTTCTATCTTAAATAAGCTTCATAGTATATACATTAGAAACCATTAAGAACTCCGTTCCTTCTTCCCTTCCCAGTCTTAAAATGAGCTGCTTTTCCCATAGACGTCATTAGGCGACGAACAGCTGATAATATACATTGAGTGTGTTTTAAATTTTGATTCTTCACTCTCAGAACCATTAATATTTATATTCATAAGATTTTTTAAAGCAGAGTTTAAAACTAGATTAAGATGTATTTCAATAAATCCAGGGAATAAATCTTTTTTCTATATATTCAATTGTTGTCATCGACAGATTTCAATAAATTTCGAATTTAATTTACAATCCAATCTGTCGTGGATTAGATTTTAAATTTTTCTAGAACCTTTAATACCTTTCAGTTTTCTCATCTTTGAATGTCTTTTCAACAGTTGTTGCCATTAACAGAGACATCACCAGACATTCAGTCTTATCATCTCATATCACGAAATATTCAGTCGAATCATCTCATATCACG
The DNA here is from genome assembly GCA_023159025.1 of Thereuonema tuberculata. Classification (NCBI taxonomy): domain Eukaryota; kingdom Metazoa; phylum Arthropoda; class Chilopoda; order Scutigeromorpha; family Scutigeridae; genus Thereuonema; species Thereuonema tuberculata. Next base: position 8,821 of record JAFIDM010103199.1, on the reverse strand, counting down.
AAATATTTAGTCGAATCATCTCACATAACGAAACATTTAGTCAAATCATCTCACATCCCGTTTCCTATATTCAATAAATTTAATCAATTAGTTGTATTGAATATTAATTTATGGGTATTGATTGCTTTTGATATTTATGTAGAGAGGATACTATTTTCCGATTATCTGAAGCCTACATATATTACGCAATCGCATTTACACGTGACTCCTTCTAAACTAAGTTTGAGCCAAACAACCTTTATAAAATGTAAATATGTATATTGGTTCGTTGTTTACGCATCGCAACAGGCGGAAGGACATCTTCGACAGTATTTTGTCTGTAATTGCTGAATTATATCCCCCTTCCCCTTAAAAGAAAATAAATTTTCTCGTTTTTAAATTTCTACATTTACTATCCTTATTCAAGATTCAAACGCCAGCTAGGACTAGACGAACTCGACTTCCGATAACCAAAAAGTACACCGAATTTCTAAGAAGACACGGGGTGAAAAGTTGAAAGTTTTATTTTTATTTTTTTTTTGGTTAAGTCTTGAAAAGCGGTGCAACTTAACAGAACTAGTTTGCACAATAATTTATTGAAATTTATTTTAATTTCAGTGAACTCTGATTCAAGGAAATGTAAGAAAAATAAGAATATGGCTCAGGTGTCTATTACTTAATTAAGTATTGACGTTTACAACTGATAACTTAGTATTAGATGCACATATAAAAAAAAATCAAGCGTGACAGAACAACAGACGCAAAAAAAATCCTTATTTATACAAAATAACCAAAAAAAAGAAACCTCACGAATTTCATGAACTTTTTTTTCAATTTCTTTGCTAGCATTAATTTTTTTTAATTTTCATTGGTCCTAATTGGAAACGAAGTCAATAAAGTTAAAAACTAATTTCATTTTTTGATATTTGACGAAAATAACAGAGAAATGTTTAATTTTTGTCTCAGTATTATCTTTGAAAACTTCCTTTCGATTTAGCCAATTTATTTATTTATTTATTTATTTTAGTGTCAGATTGCTTATAAATTTATTATTTCGCTAATTTTGAAAACATTTCTGTTTTTGTTTTTCAAAAAATAAAGCGCTCTATTCATTATATGATTGAAAGAGAATTTCCAAGTTGCAAACGATGTGACGTCATTCTCAAATAGAAAATGTCGCGCTGCCTACTACGCAACGATTTGAATCGCTCTTGGAAAAGTATCTTCTCTAAAGCTTTCAATAATCAAATTATATTTTGAGAATGGAAATTGGTTTTGAAGAAATGTTTACCCTTCAATTAAAAAAAGCTGTAAATTGTATGAGGAAGATTTTTGAGATGGAAGATTAGAGGTTTCCAAAACAGTGTTGGATTCAAATGGAAAATGATTGAGTAAATGGGTTAAGATATAAATGGAGAGATGAAATTTCAAAATGTTTAAATAGTATCGGTCTATCAGTTGAGTGGAGGAAGAAAAACTTTAGTTTTGGAAATAAAAATTTATTTAAAGAAATAAAACAAAGAATGGAGGATAACAAGTGGGAAGAATTGAGGCATAAAATAATAGCGTTCACTTATAATATTTGGTATAAAGATATTTACACGAATAATATAATGAAATATTATGCTAATGAAACTGATAAATGGTGGATTAAAAATATATATTTGAAAATAAGATGCGGAAATTATAATAATTTAACTATGTATAACAAAAAAGAAGGAAATAAATGTAAATTTTGTAATATAGAAAAATTAACATTACAAAATATTATTTTATTTAGTGAAAGTTTTAAAATAGAAAGAGATAAATGGTTAAAAGTGAACAAGGAACATACAGAGAAAAAGATAATAGTAAGGATGATATACGAAGGGAAATGTAATATAAATTTATATATGTTTATAAATAAGGTAATGGAGAAGTGGTCTGATATAATATAAAAAACAGAGGCAATTATATAAAAACAAACAAATTAAATTTGAAATTGACTAATAAGAGGAACGAATTCAAGCAAACCCCTTTTAAAGCTAGCAAAGTATAATTTATGGTAATAATATATTTCAATCACAATTCTTGAAAAAAAATCAATATATTAATAGCTTATATTCGTAATATCTTACTTTAATCATAAAATTGGATAAAATAAATCAACTCTTTAATCTTCTTGCTGCATTTCGGGTCATTATGTTCATTTGTCCCGATAATTTTTTGAACGAAAATAAAATCTTCTTGAAACATGATTAGCATATTTTAAGACAATTCAAATCATATCTCTGTTCAAAAGCTGACAATCAAAGGTAAATTTAATTTCAGACAGATTTTTAAATTTTAATTACTTTCGTTAAGTTTCAGAAATATTCTTGATAAGTTTTAAAGAAATGGCAAACCATTTAGAGAAAGATGATTGAGATTATAATGATTTTTTTTTTTTTTAAATTCTGTTTTTTTAAGATATTTCAGCACAGAAGAGAAGAATGTAACTTACATAAAACAATTTTAGATTATTAGATGAAAATAGTTAGCAATATTTTCATCTTCCTGAAAAAACAAACCAGGTATTTTTATGAAAAATTCAATAAAATATATAAGAGCCATTTCTTCTAGTTATGTAATTGAAGGTTTTTTTTTAATTACAGGTGTGATCTTCAGAAACTGTGAATTATATTTTTTGTTTTAAAATAATTTCTTTCAATGAAGTGGATTGATACTTTAGAATTTTAAATTTCTACATCGGTCTTTAAAGAATTAAAACGTCAAATTTCTTTGAAAATTGGGTAAAAAATAGAAAATATGAACAATTGGAAACTGTTTACTGTTTTCCTTTTTAAATGAATGCTAATCCATTAGTCTTACTTAAAATAATAACGAAGTTAATTACAGTATTAATTTTGTCATTATTTTAAGTAAGACAACGGATTAGAAAATTAATTTTATTAACTAAAGTAATCAGTTAACAGTTTGACATTTCGTTTTTGCATTGAAAACATGTTTCTCAATTTGAATATTTAAATCGTTTAACTTTGCAAGGCCTTCAGAGTCCCCTTTGCTTCCAACGCCTTTTCTTGCAATAATGGCCCACTAATGGGAATGTTTTTTTGCTCGTGCAGCACAAAACCAATTGAAGACAATACAGTCGATGGCACTTGTCTCCGTTTCCGAATGTTGATGTGTTTGGAGTTTTTGATGGAGTTCGTGATCCGTAATTTCAAAATTTTCTCTGGACGCTACGTATTACTGTAGCCTGATTCTATTGCTTTTGAAAAACAACACAAGATCGTTCATTTTCTGTAGAATGTTGTCCGTTATTGGGAGTGTCCGCTAATCGGAGGTCAATACATGGAAACGTCTATATTAAGGGACAGGGGATTGCAAAATTGTCCGCTATTGGGGGGTGTCCGCTTTTCGGGAGTGTCCGTTAGTGGAGGTTTCACTGTATTTTGTATAATTACTTTTTTTGTTTTTTGCTTCTTCTTTGTTTCTTTTAAATCGTAAAAATAAAATTAAAAGTATCTGTTTATTTTCAAATTATATCTGCTGATACAAACAGCACAAATTTTCCATTTTCTATGAAAAAAAAATCCGAAATTACTGAAAATGATCTAATTTCAATTTATTAGAATCTCATCGAAAGCACTCACAAATTAATGAAGAGATTAATATTCTTTGTTGAGATGTCGATAAAAACTTAATTGTTTCGGTTCTATTTATTTATTTTTATTTTTTTTTACCAATGGAATTTTGTTATCTTGTTCTAATTTCTCAGCAAAGAAAAAAAAATAAATTTCCTTTTCCAAACGGTTTCCGAAATAGAGCTATTTAAATTATCCGATTTGCAATGCAACATTGGCCAACAATATCTCTAGATCTAACTCCATTAGATTTTTGTTTTTTGGGATTGGAAGAGTTGATAAAAGAAATGATCGCATAACGTGCCCTCATAAACGAGCGACAAACGATGCACTCAGACATACAACATGCCATGTTCTCACACGAGATGCAAACTTCATATAAAAAATTTGTCACTTGAGAATAGAATTGGCGTTTAATAACTCTTATCAATTAATGTGCAACTATACATTTAAATAGCTCTATCTACCATTCGGAATATACTTTTTGTTGTTGTTGTTGATTTAATGGCGCAAAAGCAGCTGTGGCTAAGCTGCGCCAAGAAAAGTAAAAAAGGAGATGAAAATGAAATGAAAACTAACTACCTAGAGAAAAAGTACAAAAAACAAGAAAAGGTAGTGCCGAAAGGAAGATGATACTAAATTATCTATAGTGTATAGAAGAAAAGTAAAAACCTGAGAGTTGCAAGGCCACATTGATGAATGAAGCGTAAAACTTATGAAATAGGTAAAAGATCATTGTTATTTAAAAGCAAGGAAATATGAAAAGGAACGTGAAATTTAAAAAGAGGATAAAAGCACTGACGACGATGTTGAGTAAAAGCAGGACAGTCACTTAAAATATGATGAATGGTTAAAACAACATTGCACGTAGAACACAGGGGAGGTAGACGATTTAGCAGCAAATAGCTATGCGTAAGTCTTGTAAGCCCGATCCTCAGACGCACCAGAAGAACGTCCTTCTGGCGAGTTGGAAAAAGTCGAGTGGTAGGAGAGGATAATAAAGGACTGACAAGACCAAGCTTATTGCCGCGAAGACCATTCCATTCCTGTTGCCAGGCAGATCGGAGAAGAGAACGTATTAGGAATATACTTCTATTCCTATAAACTTCTTTTTCGTAGAATGACCGATATTACGTCCTCCCAGAATATTGAAGCTTCTTTCTCGGATTACTTCCTATATAGATGATTATGCGACAGAACAGGTTTTGGAAGGTGTAAAGCAGCAGAATAGGAATTGACCCGACCTTAGATTGTTATATATAAGGACACTAATGGAAAGCAAGAATAGCTGAAAATGATTGACAAAGATCTCAGCAACCACACGACCAATAGCTAAAACATTGAATCGCAGTGTCTATGTTTTTCATATTAAAAAAAAAAAAGAAAGCTTACGACAGAACGTATAATTGAGAATAATTGCCGTTAAAAAATTATGTATATACTATAGCCTCTATTATTAAAATTTACAAATTCATTCACAATTACGATTGCAAAAATTGTAAAGATTATATAAAAATAGATACAAGTTTATAGATGAAAGCTGTCTCTGAAAGTACAAAGCTCCTGTATAAATTTTAATGGGAGATAGACGAAAAAGGTTTTCTTGATGATTGAGTTCTATGAATTTAAGAGAATGTCAGGTGCTGGAGGACTATTTAGCGACCCTGCAATTAGCTAGAAGCACGAAATGGATCGGAGTGCTGACTTGTTTTTGCCGCGGCATTCGTAAATCGGAGACATTATGTGTAATATGAAGCGTTTCACAACTACTGTATTGCTGACATGCATCTGGCATATGGAGCTGCCAATAGAAGAGCAGCTATGATGTCGTAATGACAGCGCTTCCGAAACACACGTGTGTCGAACTACCAAACATTTCCGAATTTGCACCAGAACTGCGAGAAAAGCAACATTCCTTGCAGACATGCATAACACTAATCGGGAGAGAAACATGCCTACCCCCGACATGGAAGAAGAGATCCTAAGACGGATTGAGAACAATTCAAGCACGAGACCTGTTACACATAGCCTCGGTGTTACAAAACTTTCAGCACCTTTTTTAAATAAACATGTTGTTCATATTCATATCTTTCATTAAAATTTGGAGGCATTTCTAATTAAAAGGAAAGAAAATGTTACTTTCAGAAATCGATATTCACTACAATGTTGCAATGAATATTTAGTTGGATTCCCGGTCTCGGCGGAGACAGGAATTTTTCCACGCTGCATTCTCCTCCAAACGGGTCCTAGGGCCTACCCAGCCCTCTGTAGAATGGGTACCGGGTTTCTTTCCCGGGAGTTAAAGGCGGGCGGGCGTCGGGCTGACCTCCCGACCTCAACCTAATCCAGTTGGTCAAGTAACGCCGGGACCTTACCTCCCGCGAGCCCTTGGGCCTGCATAGGCCTGTCGTGGCATCCTTTAACCTTTAACTTTAACTTATAGACAATGGTGACGCTATAGAAAGGGCAAGAGTGTATAGCTTTTAATTTTCACTATCTGGTTAAACGAGCAAGGATCCTCAGTCGACTGAGTCAAATCCGTATTTTGCTAAATGTTACAAATAACTTGAATTGAACAAATAACTTGATACTGTTGAAGCCGACAAGATTCTCACGTTCCCGCATTTGCGTTTACAAAAGCGCTTAACACGAAAGCAACATTGTTTCACTTTACAGCCCCGCCGCCTTTCACTTGCCGTGGACGGACGCAGTGAGCAGTGTATGGTATTATAACTTTATATTGATTTTCGCAACGATAATTGCAACATTTAAAATAATAATATTCTAAGAACCCAGATGGTGGAAATAGTGATTGTGGAGGAAATAGTGATTGAAATTTGCTGTAATTCATTTAAATTTTAATTTTTCAACACTTTTTTTTTAATATACTAGGCGGCTACCCGTCGCTTCGCTCCGTAAGCCTCCGCATATGTAACGGAAAACAACTTTTTATTTATTAAAAAAGCACACACACACACACACACACACACACACACAAATTACATCAAGTAAACTAAAACTAAAATTTTTTTAAAGTTTTTTTTAATTTAATTTCCGATATTTATATTCTGTCAATCCACGACTGCTTTTAGAACCAGCGTGTGAATCATATATCTATTATATATTTTTATTTTTTATGGAGATTAGAATGTAGTCGTCGTGGTCTAATGGCTAAGACGTCTAACTTCGGAGATGGTTGCATGTTCGATTACCATAGTGAATTTGTAGAAATTATTTCTATTTCACAAATTACAACAATTACACAAGACAGACAGAGAAATAAAAGTTTTAGTAATATAGATATACTTTTCAGTGGTTTTTGAGTTACAAATAGTGATTTTTCAGTATTCTATCTTATAGAAATAGTGCTTCTTTCTTTCTTGAATCTCTTTTCTTAATTACAACCATTACCCATGTGCAAATTGATTGATATTGATATTTGAAGAAGAGATATGTTGAGATGGATGTTTGTTAATATATATGATGAATGAAGATCGTAGCTTGTATACGAAATTCATGGCGACGAATTGATTGTGACTATTCTTTCGAGGGAAGATAACCAAATTCCGATGACTTGTGACTCAAAGGCATAAAGTTGTGCGTGAGTGAAGACAACGTTCTCCAAATAGATGGCAATTTTATTTAGAGTCTGTCCTTGAGCTTTATTGATAAACATCGTGTAAGAAGGCCTGATCGGAAATTGCTTTCTTGTGAAAGTGAATAGAAGTAGATTATCGTTTGGTTTCATAGACATCCTATGGATGAAAACAAAATCTCCTTTGTGAGTTCCTGTTATAATTTCGGCTTCTATGAGATCATTATCGAATGAACGGCAATTAAGTTGAGTTCCGTTGCACTGTCCAAACATGGGATTGATTTTTTGCAACAGCATTATTGGAGATCCAATCTTGTATGACAAACGATGTTGAAGAATACCGCTGAGATTCAATGAGTTCAGATATTCAGGCAGATAGATATGTACGTGTTGTGGATTATCAGAAGTATCAATTTTATTCTCATTTAAATACTGTCTAGTCTCACCTTGTATTCTTTGACTTCTCACTCGATTGATGTTATCGACAATCTCGTTGTTTGGTAAGTTCTTAACTTTGACGTGATTCCAGGTATTTGAGTTACAAATAGTGTTTTTCAGTAATCTATCTCATAAAAAGGGTCCTTCTTTCTTTCTTGACTCTGTTTTCTTTATTCCAACATCTGCCGTGTACACGCGCTTATTTTTCAATATCATATAGAATTTGGTTAAGGAAGAATTCTTAAAATATTGCAATGTTTCGGCAATTATAGTTCTAATTGTCAGTTTCGAATTACAAATAAACTGACGGATTGGAAATAAATAAACAATCTTGAGATTCAAAAAAAAAAAGGTTGAATATTCCTTATTGATGGGGGAAGGGGAAGGAGAGATAAGTCAAAAAGCAATATGAAAAAGCTATAGTCCCCATGGTCTAATGGATAAGACGTCTGACTTCGGATCAGAAGGTTGCAGGTTCGATTCCTGTCGCGGATGTTTCATTGTACACATTATTACTATTTTCCATTCTCACAGAAAATTGCTACGGATATACAGACAGACAGACAGAGAAATAAAAGATTTTAGTACTGGAGATTGATACTCTTCAGTGGTTTCTGAGTTACATTAGAGTTTTTTCTGTATTATAGCTAATAGAAGTACTGCTTCTTTCATTTTTATTGTAATTGTCAATTTTCAGAGACGTTTAAGTTACAAATATTGATGGTTTTTGAGCTGCAAATAGTGATTTTTTCGGTATTCCACCTCAAAAAAAAAGACTGCTTCTTTCTTTCTTGACTCTTGGAGTCAAGATGTTGGATTTCTTGACTCCAACATCTGCCGTGTATATGCACATATTTTTCGATATCACATAGAATTTGGTTAAGTAAGAATATTTAAAATATTGCAACGTTTCGGCAATTATAGTTCTAATTGTCAGTTTCGAATTACAAATAAACTGACGGATGGGAAATAAATAAACAATCTTGAGATTCAAAAAAAAGATTGAATATTCCTTATTGATGGGGGAAGGGGAAGGAGAGATAAGTCAAAAAACAATATGAAGAGAGTTGTAGTCCCTGTGGCCTAATGGATAAGACATCTGACTTCGGATCAGAATGTTACAGGTTCGATTCCTTTCGTGGATGTTTCATTGTAAAAATTATTTCTATTCTCACAGAAAATT
>JAFIDM010103198.1:0-12880 GCA_023159025.1 Thereuonema tuberculata | reverse complement strand
TCAAACATCATTTTTGCTGGATATTTTTATTTGTTCCTGACAGACTATAGCTGCTTAAAATTAATTTTATTATACTTTGATTCAATTTTTTTACAAATAATTCATAAAAATTATAGATATATAAATAACATTCTACACCTAATCAGAGCTACAAATATTTTAATATATGCTATACATAAATATCTGATTTATAATGATCAAATAATTTAACACGAATGTCATTAGAATATTTTAGAACTTTTCGAGTATTTATGTGTTGCTAAATATATCACTCAGTTTAGCCAAATCTCAGATTTCAAATTTGTAATTTATAAAGATTAATGTCTTTAGAATATAAAAATAATAATAATAAAAAAAAAACTATTATTCGTAATTTGTAATATTCGTAAATTTAGTGTAACTGCAGATAAATGATATTATTTTAAAATGTGTAAGTATTAGGCTAAATTTTTTTGATTTTTCAATAGTTTTAGTTTTTTTTTTTTTAAATGTTAAAGTACCGTATATGCTCCAGTAGAGGCCCCCGGCGTTTATTTGCAAAACTATCCTCGGCTCCCGGCGCTTAATAGAGGCCGGCCATTATTAACAAAAACCTTCAGAACGGAATATTTTTACACATAATAATATTACATAATAATATTACAAGCAGCTACTTTATTTGAATTTCACATAAGACTGTTAAAGATAAATGGCAATGTCTTTCTGTACCTTTCGCTGCTATTCGTCGTCCGAATCCGCAATGACGGGCGGCCGCCTCCCCGGAAGTTTCTTTCCCGTTTTCCACCACGCGAATCTTAAAGTCAATGTCAAATGACCGCTTCGGCGGCATTTAGTAAGGCAATGTACCGTAAGGTATTACGCACGACTATAAAGATAAGGACGCTTACACTAGTACCAGTAAACAAATATCTAAGAACCGCCTACTATTAGAGACCGGCTGCTATTTGGCCGTGTCCCCTCTGCAGCCCGGCGCTTATTCGAGACCGGCGACAATAAGAGCCTCGGCGTTTACATATATATACGGTATTAAGAGCATATACGGTACTTTTATTGTAACATTAGCTTAACTTTCAATCTCGATAAATATTCAAAATACTGGGAAATGACCTACGCATATGTATCTATACTTAACTTTTTTTTGTTTTATATATCACTTTGATTTGTTTATTTTTTTTTTTTGTTATTTTGTATTTTTATTTTATTTTACTTTTATTTTTATTTATTTTATTAATTTTTAGTATTTTTTATTTTACTGTTTTTAATCTAATAATAACAATAACTTTAAATAACTCGTCAAATCAAACATCGTTCCTCTAATTTTTTTTTAGTGTAAAAATTCTATCAAAATTACATTTTCTTACTAAAAGCTTTATTTATTATCATAACTTCGAATTGTTTTAAAATTTGTAGCAATATTTTTCTATCTAAAATGAATACTTTAGATATACAGTAGAACCTCATTATAACGGACACTTTTTAAAAAAACTGTAATAATAATAAAGGATGCTTATTTTGATCTGACGAGTTTTACATTTCCAAGCAAGCGATTGAAATCGATCGTTGTGTTGTTTTGCGTAAACATGGATGCGCTGCATGACGAGAAAACTATGCCTGGCAGAAAAATAGGCAAGGAGCGTGTGTCAGCTTTGCTGTGTGCGAATGCAGATGGTAGCCATTTGCTTAAAACAGTTATCGTCGGTAAAAGCAAAAATCCTAGGACATTAAAAAATGTGATGGACAATCTTCCAGTTCATTATTATAGTTATCGCAACAACTGAAATAACAAATGATTGGTATTTACAAAGGCTGTAACAGCTTTTAAAAAACACCAGATTGAACGTTTAAAAATTCAAGATGATGAAGTAAAAGCCCTGGTTCTTTTAGATAATGCACTAACACACCCTGATGAGGACAAACTCTGCAGTAAAGATAAGAAGATCAAGTGTATGTTCCTGCCACCTAACACAACATCCGTGTTCCAGCCCATGGACCAAGGGGTGATCTACACCGCAAAGCGGCTGTACAAAAGGAAATTCCTCAGTGAAATCCTAGACGTTGAAGAGCCATCCGCTGATTAAGAAAACAGGAGGGGACAGCAACTCTGCAAAATTTAAAGTCATACAACATTCGATCCACGATTTACAATTTTGCTGATGCCATGAAAGAAATCAAACAAACGACTTTGGCAAAGGCATGGAAAAAGCTTTTGGATAATGAAGAAACAACTCCAGAAGTAGAAAATTGTGAGACAGAAGACTACCGTGACACTGCAGAGAGGAGGAGAGGAATCAGTTTCGTTGGATGATGTGGAGGCCTGGATTGAAGCAGACAAAGACGACCTTGGCTTACAGATTTTGACTGAATTGTCGCCAGTGTAACTGAAGAAGCAGAATCTTCGGAGGACGAGGAAGAAGAGGTAGGAGACACTACTCAGCCTACAATTAAGGTGAGCGAAGTAAAAGACCATTTAAATTTTGTTATTCAATATGTTGAACAATTGGCAAATGAAAATGTGTTTGCATATTATGAACACCTCCATCAGTTATTAACTGAAGAAATAAGCAGCAAACAAACCCAGCAGAAAATAAATTATTGTTTCAAACCAATGAATGTAAGCAATCAACATGAACCTTCTTGTTCTAAAGATTAATGCAGTGTATACGTATACATCTTTTTCAATTCTACTTGCTATGTTGAAGGCTGTTTTTTACTTAATATATAATAAACACTTTTTATTGCTAACTATTGTACTTTCATCGATGTACATCCTGCTGCATTACATCCCTATAAGAATTATTTGTTATAAACAGGACTTTCATTAAAACGGATAACCTTCAGCCCCTGTTAGTCCGTTATAATGAGGTTCTACTGTATATAGATACATAGGGTATGGTAGGATAAGATGACGAACTTAAGCTTCAGAGATTGTGCCTCGGCTTAGTAAGTGGTTTAAAAACACGAAATTTGAAAGGACACTTCTTGTAACCTTTATGTTCAATAAAAAAAATATGAAACGCTGTTTTATCCTCTGGAATTATGAAAAATATTTCACCAAAAAAAAAAGGAGTAATTTTCGTCTTACCCTACCTAAGGGGGTTGGGTAAGATGACGAACAGATAAAAGTAATACATTAAGATAGAATCATTTTATTTTAAAAATGCAGAGAAACAATTTCACTTACTAATGTGTGGCATGAATTAGAAAAGTCAGAGATGAAACAGTTAAATTGCAATAACAGATTGCTCGTAATGAAACAAAACTTTGAACAATTGTTGTTGTTTTTAACCATTTAGCCGTATCCGACTCTTGGCGATTCTATGGGTCATCTCTCGCCACTCTTTCCGATCTTGTGCCTTCCTTCTTAACTGCTCTAAACTTAGGCCTGTGATTGTTTTAATAGTGTTTATCCAGGTGATCCTCGGTCGACCACGCCTTCTTTTCCCACTCATCATTCCCAGCATTATTGTATTCTCAAGTGAATCAGATCGTGACATATGTCCAAAATATTTGAGCTGCATTCTGGAAGATTCCCGCCAAGTGAAATTTCAGGTTTCATGCGTTTCAAAACCTCCCTGTTTGTAACCTTTTCTGTCCATGGAATTCGTAAGAGTCGTCTCCAACACCACAGTTCGAACCCATCTATTCTCCTCCAGTCAGCTTTCTTCATTGTCCAACTTTCGCATCCATACAATGCAATAGGAAACACTGTGGCATTGACTAGTCTGAGTTTAGTCGAAAGACCGATGTCCTTACTTTTCCACATTGTGTTCATGCTCAACATTGCTCTGTGGCCCAATGCGATTCGACGCTTAATTTCAGGACATTATTGTTGGCTCTGGCACGTTATGTTTCTTTGCTGCAGCATTTACACTTGAGGTTTTATCTTTTATTTCAGCAATAGCTCCATTCAATGTCTTCTTATCCCACTTTTCCCTGTCACTTTTCCTTTTATAATTTCGTGGCATATTGTTTATAATACCTAAAACATTCATAGATAAACAGTCATACAAGAGCATTTAAAATAAAAGAAAAAAATAACTGCAACTAAAATTTAGTTTCAAAACCAATTTTTAAAATAGGACAAAAGCTATTCATAAAAGGTACTCAAAAACATGTTGGGTAAGATGACAAACTAAGCAAACTTCTCGTTATCTTACCCGCCCTGCCATTCGTCATCTTACCCCATGCCGCCAATTTGGTTTAGAACTTATTTATCATTTCCGTAGCTTATCGTAAACAACCTACATCACACATGGTTCTTTACATTATGAGTTGAATTTTATGAAAGAGCAAAAACAACTTAACGTAATCGAGTAATTCCTTACACTGTGAAGTCGAAAAATTACAAACGCACGGGAAACAAACACATCTTAGTCGCTACTGCTCCCAAAACAATCTGGCCCGACATCCCTTGCAGTGAACTACGTTACTAATCACCTGAGTCTCAGAAATTGCTTGGACAGGTGCTCCTATCTATGAATGCGTCGGAGAAATACCGAGTTCGTCATCTTACACGCTTCGTCATCTTACCCGACTTTCCCTTATCTAATACTTTAGATATTTGGAATATGAATCTAATATTTCGTGCTTAAATTTATTGCAAAAGATGGTATAAGGTAAAAAAGAATTTTTAAATAAAATGTTATCAAAAGTTACAGTAATCTGTCCCTCTTATTAATTCTCTATATTTCTCTGAAAATTCAAATTTTAAGACTTTTAACACTTAAATTCCGTATAAAAGAGTATACTAAACTCAATTTGGAAAAATGAAAACTTGTATTTGAATTACAATCATCAAATTAGGTAAAAATATATATAATTTAAAATAAAGGGCAATGATAGAAATTCTGATTACTTTGAACAATTTCTGAACATAATGAAATTTTAAAAATATCTCAGAATTAAATTCTATTAATACAGATACATTCCAATTAAAAATTATTCAAATTTAAAATTCACAAATGTTTTAAATATAACAAATTTATGAATTTCTCTACAAATATGTGTTTAATTTAGGCAATGCCAAAGCATTTGTATTCAAATAAAACTGTTTGTATTTTTAAAGCTTTTTTTTTGTAGATGAAAATTACATTATTTACAAACTAGAAACATAAATAAACTCAAAAACACCTTCACTGTAGATACCGTTGATACCAATATTTCGTTTTAATATCTTAAAACTTTTTCAAGGTTTTGTTTGATGAAAAAAAAAAAAAATAACCTAAAAAAGGAACGAGAAATTCTTCACTCATTAAAACAATATAAAAATACAACAACTAAAAAACATGAAGAAACAAAGCAAGTGAATAAAAATTGAACAATATTGGCAATTATTTATATTATTTACAATTGTTTGTTTGTTTGTACATAATAGAAATAACACCTTTTCAAAGTCTTTAAAATTGTAAACAGCTTTTGTTTTTATCTGATTTGTGGCAAGAGTACATAATCTGAGTTTTCCTTTCTCTATAGCAGTTCAACATGAACGAGGTCCACGTAATTCCACCATTCGCCGCCAGGTGGCTTTGTACCTTAAGGAATCTAAAGTCACTGTATGGTCTTTGCGTCAGTTCGGACTCAGTGGCAGGGATGTCAGCTTCCCACCTGTCGCCGCCTCCGTTCCCGCTGACCCGACTCCTCCCTTCGGAACCAACCGATCTATCGACTGGAGTGGAAAGAACTTCGTTCGCTGGTGTCCGTCAAGCAGTCATATATCAACCGATGCCTAAGGTAAGCCCAGATAACAGTATTCCTTTGAGGAATAAATAGAGAGTAAAAAAACAGAAACAACTTCACTTTTCTGAAAAATATATAAATAAATAATTGAAATCAGCTGAATTTAAATGCATTTTAATGACTTTTGAATAGAGACAATTTTATGTTTCATATTAGAAATTTTTCCGTTGTATTCCCTTGTTCAGAAATAACAGCTTGAAGAAGCATCAGAAAATCTCCATAGAAAATGGATGTTCTAAATTGACTATTAAACCTCTTAATATCTGCGCGAGCTTTAAATCCAGTTAAAACTAAATGTATTTAAAGAGTTTATGTAAAAAATGAGGAATTAATTCATCTTTTTCAGAAAGTAGAAAGTTTCTACTTATGAAAAATATTTTCATCTTGTATTCGTATATTACAAATAAATTACAATATAAAATAAATGAGAACTTGAGGCTTGTATTATTTTCTTAATTTCAAACAACAACAACAACAAAAAAGGCAAGACTTAAGGAATTTAGGCTTCATGTTCTTTCAAAAACTTCTGATTAGTTTATGAAGCGTATATAATTCACTTGAAGTTCTGCAATCAAATCAACAAAGGTCATAGAATCTTAGGCTGTTCGAATCCCGAGGCTGACTGTTTATTTATCTTTCTTTCTTTTGTATTTGCTTCTTTGACGAGTAGAAATATTTGCCTCCGATTAATGATTTATTTGGCACAATGGTCTACAATTACTTTCTTTTTCAAAGCTGTTGGCGCACTGCCAAAAATCTTCGAAATTGAAATGAAACCAAGCCAAACTTAAAAATAAAACTACGATTTTAGTAATGAACATAGCAAGTTTTGAAATGCAGTAATATTTAATAAAACTCAGTTTCAATATTCAACACTTTATGAATTTACTTACAACAATTTTTCCATTATACATTTATGTAGTTTTATCTACATTTTAATTATTTATTGATATCCATCCAGTATTTCTATCAACTCCAATCAGAATATTTTTGAAACTGAAACGGGTAGTAGGTAACGGCCCTATGAAATCTAAGTAAATGAACTCCATCTGCCGTTTCCTTCAACTATTACAGCTTTACCCAATGGGCCCTCAGTAGAAGATTTGTTAATTTGACGGGTATGGCATGTTTTTACAAATTTGGAAACAGAAAAGTTCATACCGGGTCGTAGTTTAGCATCAACTTGTTCAAAGTTTTCTTATAACCCAGATGCCCTCCAAACATAGGATTTTCATGCCAAAAATCAATGATCTGATGTTGCAAGGTCAACGGAACTACTATAAGGTGACTACCTTCTTTCTTCCATTTATCAAGAATGTACCAGAATGTTTTCTTTTACATAAATGGATGTTGATTTATTCCACTATTTAACTTATTTATTACATTACAACAGAATGCATCAGATTTTTGCTTTTCCACCCACATACTTAGGTCAATCGTGAATTTTCCATAGAACCCTCTAGATAATGCTTCAGGTAAAATATTATTAGCACCTTTCTTGAATTTTATTTCGTAGTCATAATCTTGTAAAAATAAATTCCATCTCGTCTTCCGACTAGATATATCTTGTTGTTTGAACATCCATCGTAATGCCGCATGGTCAGTATAAATTATAAATTTCATTGCAAACATATAAGGCTTGAACTGTTTTACTGCAAAGATGACAGCCAAACACTCTTTTTCAGTTACAGTATACGACAGTTCATTTTTATTTAAAGGACGACTAGCATAGTAGATGACCTTATCTATGCCTAGCTCATCCTTTTGCATTAGAGTGGCTGCTGTACCTTTGTCCGAAGCATCGCAATATATTGAGAACGTCTTACCCCAATCAGGTTGAGCCAAAATAGGTGCCTTTACTAGCATTTTGCTTATTTTATCAAAGGTTTGCTGATGTTCACTAGACCAATTCTATTTCACATCTTTCTTCAGCAATTGTCTCAACGGATGAGTAATGATAGCAATTTCAGGAAGGAATTCTCTATAGTAGTTAATGATACCCAGAAATCTTCTTAGCTGTCTTTACAGTTTTAGGAATAGGGTAATTGTTTATGGTTAGTTTTTTTGGGATTCGGAGTTAATCCGTTTTCACTAATCAGGTAACCTAAGTAACTAATCTCTGTCAATCCAAATTTACACTTTTCGAAGTTTAGCTTTAGGTTAAACTTCAGGAGACGTTCTTTGATGGTTTTGATATGAGATTCCCAGTCTTTTGAAAAAATCAAAATGTCGTCCATATAAATTAATACATCAGGGATCGAATTTCCTAAAATGTGATCCCCTTATGGAATTTAGGCACGCTGCCCCATTCTTCATACCGAAAGCCAGTACTTGATATTGAAATTTCCCTACTCCAGGAACACAAAAACTCGTCTTTGCTTTACTTTCTTTATCTAGTGGAATTTGTCAGAAGGCTCTTTTTAAATCAATCACAGAAAAAATACGAGCATCGTTTAATTGGCGAACGGTCTCTTTGATCTTCGGTGGGAAATAAGCAATACTTTTGGTAACAGCATTTAAGGCACGAGCATCTAAAATAAACCTGGGTTCTTTTCCTTTACAGTGTTTGATAAAGTAGGGAAGTGACCAAGGACTCTCGCTGGGTTCTAATATACCTTCTTTTATCAGATTGCTTACTAAGTCTCTAATTACATTTTTGTCGTGTCTATACATGGGAAAAGGCCTAACTGATACAGGAAGTGCATCACCTGTGTCAATATGATGGACATAGGAATTAAAGGAATTCTTATTATTCTTAAACTTATCTTCTTACTCATTTATAAATCCTCCAGCATGCCTGATTTACACTTTAGATTACGTGCATCCTTTTCCTTATGTTTTTTGAAATCAAATGAAACTCTATTCCCTTTAAGTGAAATAAGTCACTTGATTCTCATAGAGTATTCAACCACAATAAACCATCAATATCACTCGGGACTAAGTATGCATCCATACAAAAGTTTTCAACGAACAAGTGATTTTCAAGGCCTCTATTTATCTCTAATCGCCCTTCTATAACATATCTTTTTGTTATTTTCCTAAAAGAGTCATCTGCCAAAGAGGCAGTCACATTGACCTTTTCAACAGTATAGCCTGCCTCAATAAGCAAAGGCTCCAAATCTTCATTCAAGAAGGAGTAATCTGCACCAGTATCCACTATTAAAATTAAGTCTTTACTTTCTCTTAATGTGAACAAGACTTCAGGTTTGTATAATCGAATTTCTCCGTCGAAACAACCTTTTTGTCTTGAACAGAACAAAAGTTTCTAACAGTATTGAGCCAGCTCAACCAATCAGATTTTCTCAAATTCTTAGAAACTATCTGAGACAATTAATTTCATTGCAATTTTACAATGTTCTATATATATATTATAAACCTTAGCTTCCGAAATTTATTTATATTTCATAAATTTTCATCAACTTATTTTCTAATTGAATTAAAGTTTATATAATTCATCTTTTATTAAAAGAAAAGAAAAAGAAAGCATATAACAGTGATCTTAATATAAAAATGAATACATACTTTTTATACTTAAATATTATCGACAATTTCAGCTCAAATAATGTTCTAGCTTGCTCTTTTAATAGTTTTATTAAATATATTAGAAATATGTAAAAATGAAATATTTCTTTTATTTGTTTATTTTATTCTTTTACATTCAATATTGATAACCTAATTAAAAAAAATAGCCCAAAACACTGAAATTGCTGATTGTTAACAGCTCTTTATTATTTTATCTACTACTATACTATTTCCTTACTACCTGATTTCAATCCAAAATTTCATAATCTTTTTTTTTTAGATATTCCTCGTAATTAATCCTTCAACAGAATTGGTTAAACTAATCTTTTTGAACGGTACATTTTGAAACCGCACGGCCGAAATCGTGTGGAAATCGTGTTAATGTGCAAGGATCCAGACAACGATTCAAAACCGTGCGGGTTTTTCCCGCACGGGCAAAATCGTGTAATGTGCAAGGGACCTAAGACTTGCTCAATGTGGATCGTGAATAAGACGGAAATCTGTCCAATGTGAACAAATTTAATGGTCCCGACGAAAATAATATGAATTTAACGTAAATTATTTTATATAAAACGGATTTCGTCCAACGTGGAAACGGAAAGATATTCCTATAAAATTTATGAAAATTACTCCTATAAAACGGAAAATAATAAATGTATTTATAATGCAGTACTGTATGTGTATTTTCAAACTTACTGTACAAAATCTCGCTGTTCTTGTTTCTTATACTAGACGCGTCAAAAGCAATGTTAGCGGGCACGAGAAAGTGTTTGCGCTGAATATATCCCGTGGCAGACCACTCCCTCCACCCTCAACAGAGGAGACAAAAGACAAACCATAAAACAACAGGTGCGTCAATGTTCGAGTTCGTTTCTTTGCTTAAGAAAAAAGTTTTAGATATCCAGTCAGTCTCTTTTACGAGTACAGTACAACAGCAGTTATTGTATCAGACTAGTGAAAGACAAGTTCTGAAATGGCTAAATCATACGTAACATTGTCGCTTAATGAAAAAGTGAAAGTGATTGAAGCGAAAGAAAAAGATAAACTTTCAGTGCGCGAAATAATGAATAAGTTTAAGTGTGGTAAGACTCAAATTTATGAAACATTAAAACATAAAGATAATGAGTGTGTGGATGCAAGGAAATGGTGAAATGAAGAGGAAGGCTAAAAAAACATGAAATGAAACAAAATGGCGGACTTAAAGTTGTGTTTCAAAAACAGTATACAATTTATATATTAAAAATAAGCTTCTGAGTAAATCTTAAAAATAACATGTTTCATCCTTTAAATAAGAGAGGCGAGTTCCTTTAAATTCTTTGTTAACAATGGGCTAGGTTAATTTTTTACCATAATTACAGGGTCTTTGATGTCTTTTTTTTTAATGTTATATATTCTTCTTCCCCAGTTAGTTTGGATTTTTTTTTTTTTTCATCGCTTTAATTCATCGTTAGGTTCTGAAACCAAATAATTATTCTAATTGGAACTATTTCTTTTGTTTGTTTCAAATGTATTAAGTGAACTCATGGCACCGGAAAAATGATGACGATTATGAACGAAATCCGCGCATTTCAAGAAATCAACTCAAAGTTTAAACAAATGCAAGTGGATCTAACGGAATTTGCGTGTCTCAAAGCCATAGTGTTATTTAAAACTGGTAAGAAACAAATTGAAGATATTCGGTGTTAAAGACAAATCCAAAACTCAGCTTTATTATTAAATTAGTTTTATTATGAAAACTTAATTTCATTACAATTAATAGCAATAATTCTAAAAACGAAAAAAAACAAGGTTTAATATAGGATAAGTAAAATGGTTTTGAAATGATAGTAATAAAAAGGTAATTAAAGATATGTAATTACTTAATTGTTACTTAATGTTATTTTATTAGTAGCACTTCATTTTATTACATGTTGTTATTTACTAAATTACAATCTATAATTAGCTCAAATAAAAGTTATTTTCATTTATAATAAGAAGAAAAGAAGGTCCAAAAATGTATAAACATTAAATAACTCACTTATTCTTCATTTAACAAGCGATTATTTGAGAACAATTCCCGGTTCGTACATTTTTCAAATTAATAAATTTAATGAAATTAATTAAAAATTTCATTTCGTAGTTTTACATTTACTTGAGAAAAAGCCAAAATAATCAGTTTTTTTATTGATTATATTAAGAAATGTATATTAAAAATAATAAAATATCAGACTTCAAACCAGTATTTAAACTTTTAAAACGACATTTACATCTAAAAAACAATACTTATAATACAACTCCTGGAGCTTTCGAGCTTCTACATGGAACCCATTGTCAATTTACACGCATGTTAGGTTTTTGATTTTTAATCAATGTGAATAGAAGGGCACGTTAAAACTAATTAATAAGAAATGTATGTAATATAATAATAATAATATCTATTTCTATTTTAAATTACACAAGAAGTATTTTAATTATTGAGAAATAAATAAGTGCCTATTTGATTTAATATATCTTTTGAACTGTAGAAATTTAAAAAAAAATGTATAAACTACAAAAATTATATATATTGTATAAGATGTTAATTTTTATGATAAAGATATAAAATTTACATAACACAACAGCGTAAGATACTTGATATTAAAATGTAGATAATAATACAGTGAAACGTGGATAGTTCGAACTTGTTTAACTCGAAATTCTGGATATTTCGAATTTTTTGCTTGGTTCCTAGAATTCTGTATTAAAATAATGTTAAAAATTGTAGATAATTCCAATTTTTTTTTTGATAATTCCAATTTTTCGTACGATTGTCCTTAAAATATTACGGTAAAAATTGTTCCTGAGACTTTCCTCAGCTAAGATACATCACTATTTTAACGTCTTTCTAAGGAAAACAAATGCAACGGTTGAAATGACACTATGTGGAGATTTCCGAGGATTTCTCTGTCCACCCTCTGTTGTTACCCTCCCTCACCCTTTCGGTCTTTGAGACACGTGCACTTCCTGTGATTTAAAACGGTTATATACATTTTTAGTTTTTGTGCTTGTGCTTTAAGTATTGTTTCTATGCTCTGACTATTCCATTGTCAAAAGCTAAAGCTCCTTATAAGTTATTAATTAGCTGAAAAGATAGCGGTGATTAAGGAAGTGGAAAAAGGCCTTAAAAAGAAATCGGAAATCGCCAAAGAATTTGGAATTCCATCCAACACGTTATCGACATATTTGAAGAACAAAGATAAAATCTTGAGCAGCAAAAATGGCAAAGAAAAAAATAGAAAAAGAACGAGAGGACCTGGCAATCATATCCTAGGACACAAAGATTGCATTCAATGAAGCAATTAAAAATATCTGCCTTTTTCTTTCTTTGAAAGTGATGAATTTTTAAACTAATAAAAAATGTTTGATTTAATGATAAAAAATATAGCAGTATTCATAGATGAAATTTATGTGTTAAATCTTTGATCGTGGAGTTAATCTTTTTTATTTATCTCTTCTGTTTGAGAGAATATATTATGGTGATTTTTGTTGGTGTCCTGGTTCGTGGAATAAGGTAGAACAAGACTGATGCTGGATCTGAACGGGTTCTCCTTTATTGAGGGAGAGAAAGGGTTTTTATAGCTTTATTAACAGTGATTGCTGATTG
>JAFIDM010103197.1:1268-16072 GCA_023159025.1 Thereuonema tuberculata | reverse complement strand
CACATAGTACGGTTTTATTTTTTGAATATGAACGATTTTATAATTTCTTGAAACTAGAAGAAAAAAATCATAAAAGACTAAATTGAAAGAGATTTTTTGAAGCATGAATCTATCCTTAGTTGTTTATGTTGTTGATAAAGCACATTTCAGTGATTGTAGACTTAAATATCAGTAATATAAACATTTTCTTTTCTCTCTCTCTGTTTCTTTTAAAATACGCCCCCGAGTTGTTTTCCTTCATGACGTCACTTCTTTGAAACTGGTCACAACTGGTTTGCCTCTGAAAATCTGAATGGTCAGATCCAGCAATTTATTCATGAATGGATTGTGATATCAGGTCTTCTGTTTGCTTTCGTTCATTTTGACTATAATTTGTAAATGTATTTAAATTTACTCGAAAAAGGTTAAAGATGTAGACCTAATATCGAAATCGATAGTGGTTTTAATGTAATTTAAATTTTTAATCCTAAATTGTGTAAGTTGTCGATTATTTTACAAATTGATTCCTTCGTATCAAAGAAATCTCGAAACTGCAATAGAATAATATAATCTTATAGAATTAAATTGGTGTGTTAAGTATATACACTGTCTGCTGAATTGAAAGTGGACAGCTAGGGTATGAAACAGACGCTTTATTTACAGCGTCTAATAGCGCATACTTTGGCCTTTTGCCCTAAGCACACGGTCCACACGCCGCGCCGTGGCATGCGCTCCACCACTTTCTGATAGCAAGCAACCGGTATTTTTGCCCACTCCTCCTTCAAAACCTGCACAAATTGGATTCATGTTTCCGGTCGCATCGGACGCGCATGAATTCGGCGCACTAATTCAAACCAGAAATGTTCAATAGGGTTGAGGTCCGGGCTCTGGGCGGGCCACTGAAATTCCTGAACATTATTCTGCAGAAGCCTAGCGCTGACAACACGGGCCTTTCGGCATGGCGGTTTTTGTACTAGAATAAAAATGGTCCTTCACCGAACTGCCGCCACAACGTTGGAAGCATGGAATTGTCTAGAACGTTCAGATACTGTGTGAATACAATTTCCCCTCGATCACAACCAACGGACCACGTCCAAACCTGGAGAATCACGACCAAACCATCACACCACCACCACCAAACTTCAATGTTGCGATGACACACTGAGGTAGCAGCCGCTTTCCTGAGTGTGAAGCACGACTCAATAGGTAGAGTGTGAAGCATGATTCGTTGCGCAACATAATGCTCGTCCAGTGGTCCAATGACCAAGACCGTCGCTCTTTAAATCTGGCCACACGACGCTGGGCATTTACAGCGGTGATGTTAGAGTTGTGGGCAGCAGCCCGACCGATGTACCCTAAGGCATGGAGCTCCCGACTAATCGTCATGGTAGTGACAGTTGTTCCCGTTGCCTGCTGAAAGTCCTGCTGCCGTTATTCCGCTGCAACAGCTCTGTTCTTCAGGGCCCTCCGGTCTCTATCGGTCAACAAGCGTGCTCGGCCACCGCCATGCCGTCCTGTTTCGACTCTTCACGTTTCCCCTTTGGGATAATAGTGCCCACGGTCGACTTTGGCAGGTTCAGTGTCGCTCCTGTGGCTCGCACACACTGGCCTATGATTACTCCACCTTGAAAATCGCTCAGCTGCTTTGATGGTGGCATTTTACCTCAGCACTTGGTTAGACACTAAATGACTCCAACTATAGATGATCGTGTTATTTTATAATGAATACTTGAAATTATTGCCCGAATTTGCATGGGTTGTTTCACTACGGCAGGTGTCCACTTTTAATTGAGCAGTCAGTGTACAAGGTTCCCAGAACAAGGGTGAATATTTTGGTTAGTTATTTTGGGAAGTCAATTCATCGGCCATTTTAAGAAAAAACATTCATATACATATAATATCTTTATATGCATATTTTTTCCGAACATTTTCTTATGTGAACTACTTGAATTTCAAGTTGTAAAATTACTGATAAGAAAATAAAATCTTTCTCATTATTTTGATACTGTAGTAATTGATCCAGTTACAAATTTCAACATTTATAATAATAATTGTTCTAGAATTTCATCGTCAACACTATTCTGCACTTTTCAACTCGTGTGAGAATGTGAAATTGCTTATCTGAAGGCATCTTTAAGCTGGTTCTACCATCTTTTATAGGATCGAACAATGTTGACAATAATGATCTAATTTCAATATCATCTTTCAAAATAGTTTAACCCCCTTCCAGTGCATAAGAGCAGCTAAAATTTAATATACAATAAGTAGCTGAGGTCCTGAATAAATGATAAAAATTTCAAGGAAGGTTTCGACTTGTCACAACTAACCATTCTCTTCTTAGTTTTAGAGAAACTATGATCAATGCACGATTTGGAGAATGAATTATTTGTAGTTACGTTGCTGGTGGTTTTAATATAGATGGTTTATAAAAGTAGTAGTATTTTTTTTTTACCAATATCTATGTTAGAATCATCTATATAAATTAAACTTAAACTTTTTTTGTTAAAATTTCCGATAAGTTTTTTTAAATTCATTATTGAATAAATTTTTATTCGTATGAGATAAATATACAGCTATAGATATCCTAAGTAACTCATACAGAGTTGGATTGCTAGTTTTAATTCTACAGATCATACTTTGATGAGTGATAGAATTCGAATTTACAGTTGTTAAGGAATATTCTTACTGAAAATATCGACACCACCGCCTCTAGAACTTGTTCTTAATTTGAAAACTATAGAAGTCATGTAAATTGTAAAGAGGTATTTCATCTTCTTTGATGTTAACTTCTACTAGTATAATTAGATCTAAATATTCAATGTTAGTGTCAATGTTTTAGGTTAGGTAGAGAAAATTTGATGTAAGACTTCTGATATTCAGGAATAATATATTGTTTGTGTTATTTTTAGGATTCCATGAATTTATATTTTCTATTATATTTAGTTCACTTAGTTAAATTTGATTTTGATTTTATTTCTTGTGTGTTTCAGACATAAGGATTTTTTTTTTATATGTATGTGTGTGTTCCAGGATTACATTTCCATATCTTCTTCACATTGAATTTTTTGAATTTACATAATTTTCAATTATGGGTCTGTTTGTTCCTGTTCATTTTGCAATATCTTACTTAGTCATCAATTTTTTCAATATTTATCACTTAAGCAATTTTATTTATTACTATTGCTAAGTTTTCATTTTCATTTTCTTCGACCTCTATTATTCCAATTTTTTTTTCTCTCCTCAGCTTCTATTTCGTGGACGTTGAATTACAGATGCTGGAATTTTTTCTTTGTAAGTATTATTACTTTCTGCCGTTTTTATCATATTTTTTACAATACTTTTTTGACAATCTTGATGAGCTTGTAATTTTTCTAAAATGTCTTCATATTGCTTGTAAACAAAAGTTATTGAAATTGTCTGTCCCGAATCACTGGTTAAGTTCATATTCTCACTGAGTGGAGAAGGGTTGTCTTTTAGTGATTTTTGAATAGAAATGTTGGAATTCTCACTTTCTGCGTTTGTATTATTCGTTGTTCGTCTAAAACGGAGAAGACGGTACAAGCCAATCGCAGTGTTCGGAAGGATACGTGGCGGAGCGAATTAGCCTAAGAAACAACTTACATGCTATTGAGTTCCGAAGGAACGAATCGTCGATTCCGATTAGCTATAGGTTAGAGAAGTTAGGTCTACTTAGCTGCAGGATGTATCTTTAGGTAAATTTCGAAAAAATTTTGGCCCTTTCTAATTTTTTTCCGATTTTGAAAGTAGTTCGAAAGCGGCCATTACCTCGAAGGCTTGTACCCTCATCTCCGGTTTCACCCGTTGTTTGTTATTATGAGTAATTATCTTTTTGCATTTATCGCGTTTCCATATTTTCTTCTTTGATGTTGTGGAAATATCAGCTTTTTCACTCTCCCTAGCGCAGTTAATGTATTGTTCTGAACCGCATGACTGGCATTGTAATTCTTCTGATTTCATTAATTTATTGGAAACTTCACATTTAATCATTAGTTGTAAATATTCACTCATTTTGACTGAGTGTAAAGAACTCTTAGACTAAGTTGTAATACAGGACTTTGTTGTAATTCACGATTTTTTTTTTTTTTTGAATGTGGAGCGAAATCTGCCCGTTTTCTTACAGCGATGCATGCGCTCAGTCTCCGATAATATCAAATCCCAAAAATTATTTTAAATATTTTTATCGCTTCATTGAAGTTTAATAATGACATTAACGCAAGAAAATGAAGAAATATCTTGAAATAATATCAACAA
The DNA here is from genome assembly GCA_023159025.1 of Thereuonema tuberculata. Lineage (NCBI taxonomy): Eukaryota > Metazoa > Arthropoda > Chilopoda > Scutigeromorpha > Scutigeridae > Thereuonema > Thereuonema tuberculata. The sequence continues at coordinate 11,821 of JAFIDM010103197.1, read as the reverse complement.
TTTTAATGCTGTAACTTTGGAGTGCTAAATGACAAAAAAAAGTTTTCCGAGCATGTTTCGGATTCTGCATGAATGTACAACTATTCAAACTACAAAAATAATTATTTCTAAAAACTTATTATAATTTTCTAAATAAACCAGCGCATAATCTCACAGCTGCTTTATTCCTCTTCGGGTTTTTTTTTTATCTCTATATTTATTTACAGGTTTTCACCCTTGAATTCGTAATATTTCACTATTCTGGCCATATTCCACAGAAGTCAGTACCACCGCTTTCCTGAGTTCCGTTTACGGTTCCAGACTTATCCTCAATATCCTGACTAGTTGCCAAGTGCTGTTTCCGGCGTCGTCTTTAGCATCTGGATCACGTCGTGGTATCCGCCAGATCCCCCATTCGTTCCAACGCTCAAGATCCGATTGGTCAACTTCAATCTCTAATTTTGATATTAATTTTCTATTAGTCACAGATTGTACTTAAGAACGACTCTATATTTGTAATTTTGTCAGTTGAAAATGTAAAGTTTTTAAAATTATTATTTATATAAGGAAGTCAAACAGCAGAGTAAGAATAAATGCTCTTAATCTTTCAGCAAATAAAACTAACTCGGAAATCTTTTAACACATTTAATAAGGCGATAGAAATTACAATCAGCTTACTAAATTTAAGCTTACAGTTAATTCAGTAATTTTACTAGAATTAATCAAACTTAATATCTTTGAATTAAAAGTTCTTTGGTTCTTCGGGCGCAACTTGCTTCTGATCAGCAATGCAGTTTCTTCCGGCAATCTAACACTTTTACGTTTCTTTGCCTAAGTTTGCGATCACTTGAATTTACAATAGCTCTTCTCTTTCGATGACGACTTAACTTGCTTCTATAGCAATAAAAGTTCTAGAGGTTTTAATATCTCTGTTTCCTACGCTAGAAACCCTACTAGCAAATGTTCCTCGCTAACTTCTACTTTAAATAACTATTTCACTGAATTCTTCAGACCCTAAACGATTCCCAGTTACTGTTATCTTGATGCCTAACTTGCTTCTATCTTTCCCGTTGAAATAGCTTAAAATGTTCAATTAAGTCTCTACTTACAGAAACCGTCGAAATCATTTGTCGAACAGCTGTAGATATCTCATACACTTTCGTCTATGCTATTTATCCTTAGTCGTATCTGCATCATATTCCCACGAAGTCTTCTTTTCCGTATTTAGGGAACCTTGTCTCCAAGTTCAATTTTCTCCTGAACGAATCGAACTTCGATGCCTTTATACTGAAGTTGGGCTTATACTTTCACAGTAGCTTTATCACGATACCTGAACTGTTCTGGGTGGATCATGCGATTCTCGTTAGCGGCAGTTATCGTCTTTCTGCTTCGAACATATCTGGATAGGTTTTTCACCTTATATAAATCCTATCTCCGTGTCGTCAAAGAAGTTCCCGTTGAAGCTGTCTCCCGGGCAGATCGTGTTTCTGTCCGTAGTCCAATCAACTTTCTCGACCTGGTTAGACCTCTTGCTTCTTCTTCTGGCAAGTCTGGAATCGTTCCGGCCTTTCGCACAGTAGGGCTCCCATTTGTCTCCGACAAATATATATCTTCACTCCTTGATGAGTTACTGAACGATTCAACCAATTCCTTAGTACGTTTATGGTCGATCCATCCTTTCATCTTAGGCTTAGTTTTCTCCGTTTTGCCAATGTATCCTGGCAAACTATATTGGTACAGCTTCCCTCGCCTTCGTCTTCACGATATTCGTCTTGGCGAAATCCTACGGGCATTCTCACTTTCCTTGTGAGAATAAGAGCTACCTCTCACACTTCTTCGTCGGTGAGATGTCGAACTGGACAGCCTTTGTCCCTCACGTCTATATCTTTCGAGGGACCGAACTCAACTGCTGCAGGCACACTGAAACAATGCTTCATCCCGTGAGTTAATTCCATGCGTCACGAGCAACAGTCAAACTAATACTTAATCAAGCTCGTGAAAGTCTTATCCTTGCGTGCGACAACAATATGTCGACCGCGTTATCAAAACATAAAAAAATGCCTGCCTTCGGTTCTAACTCAATTAAACCAAATGAGAAAATTAAAATTGCTTTTTGAAAATTTAGGGATAAAATTTTAACACTAGAAATTCAAAACTCGGAATTTCTACAGAAAATGTATAGTTGAACAGGCGAAACCCGGTTCTGTACCTATTAATTTTTAATGTTTTAAATATTTTTTTAATCAGTTTTTAAATGTGTGACCGTCCTTCATTTCATTGTAAATGCACACGTTTTACTTTATCTACTTCTAATTTTCTTTTCATTTTTATATTTTTAATTTATCGCTTTGTCTCTATTCGTTTTAACAGGTGCACCGATAATCTCAAAATTTGGGTCTTATCTTAGTTATTGAAAATTTTAAAACATAGTCACTTATAGATTGATGTCCACCCGTCTCTTATCTTAACAATAACCTTCGTAATCCCTTGCGAAATGGCTAAACTGATCTCTTTGCTATGAAATTAGAATATAAGCATCTGCTCCAATTATCAGTTTTCAAAACGCAGATGCGTAGCATGGGTTTCAGCCATCCATGGAATAGGCCAAATTCGCCGCCCCCTTATTTAGGTATTTAAATAGAAAAGGCCCCAAAATTTACAGAAATTCTAGAACTAGAAGGCTACTATTACGATATATATTTTTATTGAAAAATTAATAGAATTAAAAATAAAAATTCTGTCTTTAACGAAAATTTTATTCGTCTATTTTTTCTAAGAGCAAAGTCTTTTATTGCGCTATCAATGTCTACATAGCATCACATACTTCTTGCTCAATAGACAAGATAGCCAGTTTGGTTAGCCTTAAAATACTTATTGTTGATCTGAAATAATTTTTTATCAACTTCAACTTTGAAAAGCTTCTCTCACAGCTGGCATTGCTTATGACAATTGTAAGGAATATTATTATTAAAATTGGGAACAGTATCTTCCTTCTTGGATTTCACAATAAATTGTAATAATCCAAGTGGGTCCACATCAATTAATTTATTTTCGTTGCCTGGAGCAGCTATGAAAGCCCGTAGTCGAACTCGTTCGAGCTTGAAGTCCTGTTCGTCAATTTCGGCAGAATGATGCGCAGTCTAGATTACATTCAATGTCGTCCAAATCTAATAGTATAGCCGGCGTTAAATAGGCAAACTTTTTCGCCAAATTCCGTAGCTGCTAAAACCTTTCACGAATTTCTACAATTATTCTATCTAACGAAGAAAACAAGTTTCCGTCTGAACTCATTTCATGGAACAAGTTGGCATCTATACTTCCTTCGTTAAATATGTACCTTCTCGTTTTGGGCCTCTCAGGTTCCATGGAAATGCCAAGGTCTTCACACAATTTTTTTGCAAAACTTATAGCGCCGTCTGTTAATTCCTCTCGTTTCTCTATCAGTACCGTCTGCAAAGCACTTACTTTCTGTGCGCACAGTTTTATGTCGAGTCCCTTTTCTTGTAAATATTTTTGTGCATCGTTGACTTCATGTAACACAGGTTGCCAAAGGCCCAAGAAACAAAGAAAGGAAAATGATTGCATCGTAACTAGCAAAGTTCCTGCATCTGATCTTGTGTTTAAGCTTTCATCTGTCTCTCTCAGTTTTTCCAGAGTGACCAAAATGTCTATGTAATGATACCTTATCATATTTACGGCATCACCTCTTTCGCTCCATCGTCTATCTGAACACTTTTTAAACTTTTACCTATAGCTGCTATCAGAACTTCCCAACGATGTATGGACATGGAAAAAAATGAATAGCAACATTTTAATGTATCGAAAAAAAGTTATTGAACTCGCCTTAACTGAAACCGCATGTAAACAAACCAGGTTTAACGAATGGTTTGAGCAAGGTCAACTTTGGGATTTATTTCTTTTATTCTGTGCTGAACTCCTGAATGCCTACCAGCCATAACTGCAGCATTATCATATGCTTGGCCTCTACAGTTCATTATATCGAGACCATCAGCTTCAAGCTTGCTCAAAATCATGTTTGAAATTCCTTCAGCAGTTTATTTTTTGTTTCAATGAAATCTATAAAAGATTCCACTATTTCTACTTCCTGATTTTCAATCACTACATATCTTGATATCTGGCTTGTTTGGTCTTTGTGAGAAACATCCGGAGTGCTGTCGAATATAATCGAATAATATTTGGCCTTTTAGTCTTCTGATCTAGATCAGCAGACTAATATTCCCGTTTTAACTGTCCGTCTGTGAAAAAGTATCATTAAAATCTCATTAAATTATCATTAAATGCTCATTAAATTATCATTAAATGCTCATTAAATTTTAATCAAATTATGATTGCACAACAATCATAATAATCACAACAATTGCGTCTTTTGCATTCGCAACAATCACATTTATAGTGATTGTTGTGATTGTCACAAGGCGCAATTGTTGCATTTATTGGAAATAAACAAAAGAAATTAAAGCAATATAAATGACTAGCAGCAAAGCCTGTCGGACGACAGGCAAAAAAAAATCTGCAAAATCATTTTATCAACAACTATCAAATATGTAAATGTAATCTCCATACTGTGCTAACTTGTGAACGAAGCTTCTACGGCAAAAATGGTTTTGAGTTTCGAAATCAGCGTAAACAACTCAGTAAGAATGCCAAATTTCTTTAAAATGGATGCAGTGATAACAAAATTATTTGGTTTTGAACGTATGTTTTGTTGGAATTTCAGTTGTAGAGGTCAGTTCCCAAGAATAAAACTTCATGGAAACAACATGGAATGACACAATGAACTAATATTTTCATCCAATTTGAATACCCTTGATTCAATGGTATCATTGAGAACCTTGGATCTATTTTAATAGCTTAATTATATTGAGTTACAGACATACAGACCAACTTAGCCAATTATATAAGTTTTTGTTTCCTTCACCACAAGGTTTTGCTCTTTCTTGTCAAAAGTCTGTCCTTTTTGAAGTCTGGTCTCTAACTCCTTTAATTTACAATAATTTTGGTTGTGTAGTGGACTTGTTTCGTGACTTGAAACCTTAGGATTCAGTTTCCATTAACTATTAAATCCATCAGATGAGCAAAACTTTGATCCATTCGGTGTGTTTTCGTTCTCAAACAAACGACAACAAAAGCAAAATAATGATGCTTTGGAAGGAGAATAAGCCATCCAAGTACGTAAAATTTTGTCAATGTAGGTAAAACCATTCCCGGGTTGTCGCCTTGTCTTCTTTTGATGTTAAAGAGGACGATTCTGAAAGTGTTACTTTTGAACCTTCTGCGAAGTTTGATACATGAACAACTTTCATTGGAATCGATTCTTCTTGGATTATCTCATATTTACCATCGTTTTATCATCGATAATCTACTACTAATTCATCAAATAGTATCGAAATGGACAATATCTATATCGATCAATCTGTACACAGGGGATGGCCTACTTACTTATAAAAATTGATCATATAGTATAAAGTAAATACTTTTAACTAGTAAAGTAAGTTCTAAACTAGTAAGTAAACAAAAATAAAAATTGTAATCCTCACTTGGGTATATGCACAATAATAATTAATAATTAATTCTCGCTGAATATTGTCATGGTTTATTTTAGTGTTTTTGTCCGTTTCCGCTTCTTTATTTTTTGGTTTCTAACGACTTTCTGCCTTTCGCTACTTTGTATCGTTTCCTTTTGCCAGGAAAGAGAATCATGAATTGTAGCAGGTTAATTGAGTCAATGTGAATTGGACGACTGATGTTGCAGGTGTTATTAGACAATATTGAACTCTATTCTTTATATCAGGGATGCCCTTTATATCAGGGATGCGAAAATAATTTGGGTATCAATATAAATAATCTCATTTCTGCGGCGGTCTCACATACGCGACACTTTTAAGTAATAATTACACATTACTGATGCCAAAAATTCTTGTGTAGATTAATTGTTTAATAATAATAGTTTCAATTCAAGTTGAGACCTGTCATTCATTAGCATGCCCACTATATCGAAAACATACTTCTCTAGACACACTCGATCCCGTCACGCTGCTCTCTGATTGATCGGAATATTGTAGAAGCATCGCAACTGCGTGACGTTCAGGGCACTGATTGCTAAAATTTTACAGATTCTTCTAGAATTAGTTTTTCATATATAAAGCAAACATAAAATTATCTCATTCATTATTACTAAGTTATTTTAGAATACTTGTACGTAGAATTTGCAACATAAAATGATTACAGCGAAAAAAAGTAAAACCTACCATTTTAATAGTGATTGGGAGGACGATTCTTTTATCTTTGGCCAAACACACTTATCTTTGGTCATAACAAACGTATGTTTACCTTGTTTGTCGAGCATTGCCTAAACGCGGGAACTTAGAAAGGCATTATAAAACCGTGCATAAAAATTATGAAAATGATTTTCCGCAAAAGAGTGAGTTAAGAAGACGAAAATTTCAAGATTTGAAAAGTAGTTTGAAAGCAGAGCAATCCATATTCACTAGACCAGCCAAACAATCAGTAGCTGCAACAATTGCGTCTTTTAAAATTTTCTATATACTGACAAAACACAAGAAACCTTTCGAAGATGGAACGGTAGTGAAAGAAGCATTTATTGAAGCGGCAGACGTACTGTTTAATGACTTAAAAAATATAACAGATTATAGCTGCCATCAAGGAGGTCCAGTTATCTCGTTCAACTATTACTAGACGTGTCGAGATCATGAGCAGTGATTTGGAGACCAAACTGAAAAGTGATATGATGGAATATACATACTTTTCTTTGCACTATGATGAGTCTACTGACATGACTGATACTGCTCAGTTATGTATTTTTATTCGAAAAATTTTCTGATATGTCGGCTAAAGAAGAATTGTTGACAATGCTACCACTGAAAGAAAAAACTCGCGGAGAAGATATTTACAACGCTTTTCTGAATTTTGTAAAAAAGTACGTGCTACTTTTTACAAACTCGTGTGCATTACAACAGATGTAGCACCATCCATGACTGGCAATAAAAATGGGTTTCTTGCAATGTGTCGAGCTATGACTTCTTATCGTTTTTCACATTCTATTGCATCATTCATCAGCAAGTTTTATGTTGAAAAATACCAAATATGAAAGATGCCGTTGACACTGCCATGAAAACCGTGAATTCCTTCCGAATTCACGCGAAGCTTGGAAAGACGCTCTTCCAAGTGCAATTGGAAGCTAGCGAGTCTGCTGAGCACACTGATTTACTTCTTCATACAGACGAGAGGTAGATGAGCCGCGGAAAAATTTATAAAAAGGTTCCAGGAATTATTACCTGAAATTATTTCTTTTCTAGATGAACGAGGTGACGACACTGAGATACTTAAAAGAGAAAAGTGGCTCTTTCATTTTGCTTTCTTATCAGATGTGACAAATCATTTGATTATCATTAACTTGAGCTACAGGATAAAAATCAAACCGTTATCAACATGATTAGCGCAATAAACTCTTTTAACAAATTGAAGTTATTGATTAATCAACTGAACAAAAAGCATCTCAAAATTTTCCAGGTTTGGAAGAAAGAGCTCACTTAAATTACGATAATTACGAGACAGCTAAAAAACATTCTAAGTGAAAGACGTTTATCTCATTTCGATACAGTGACGGATATTGTAACTTTCATGACTTATTAATTTTCTTGTGAAGACATTGCAAAATCTGCTACTGAAATATCAAACACTTAAAATATGGAGATCTTTTCTGTCCAAAATGAGGTATTGAAGTTAATGTCAGATATACAGATACAGAAAGCCAGAGCAACAGATACCAAATTTTGGTCTTTGATACCCGAAGACAAATATACATGTTTGAAACAAATAGCTCTTAACAGGGTTGATCAACTTCCTTGTGCGAATCTGCATTTTCAGAAATGAAAATAATTACATCAAATTATGGCAATGGGCTTACTGATGAACACCTAATATCATGCTTTTGGTTGGCGCTCAGTAATTATGTGCCATCCTTTGAAAAGCACGTGGATGATATGCAGTGTCATGCTTCAACAAACAATCAAAATTAGCAATTTAAGGCTGTGTTACAATTTTGTAATTAGGTACACAGCCTATTACGTATATTTTATATCTCTATGTGCAATAAAATCCTGTTTCTTTAGTATGTATGTTTTTTTCTTTAGAAGCAATGCCTTAGCCTAGTCTTAATAGTAGGCCGTCGATCGCTTGACGCCTAAATATTTTGTGGTCGATCGCAGACACTACAAGTCTGAGCACCCCTGCTTTATATGAAATAATTAATTCTGGCTGAATATTTGTCGTGAACAATCCGAGAAAAGAAATGGTTCAAATTTTAGTTCAGACTACAAGATAGTTTATTATTATTATTTATTGTGAAATTTTGCCGCTCACAAAAAGTGCTACCCGAGGCGGGCCACCCCCGCCACGCTACGCCCCTGCACCGACCCAATTGAGTATTAAGGTAAGGGATACCGCTTTCCTTTCTCTTTCTAACTCAAATTCTAACTGAATATTATAAACAAAATAAAGGGCTATTCATGGGGCTGGCTACTTCGGCCCTTTTGACGGAATGGTCCATGTTATACATTGAGGACAAAGCGTTGAGCATCCTAGATGTAGGACATAGGCCTAACCAGATTCCATTGTACGTGTGGTAGGTCGACAATGGACTTGCTATGCTGATTTTCCCATAATTTACGACATTGTGGATATGTTTAATCAAATAAACGAAGATGTGCAATCTGAGTTGGAAAGAGAGAAGGACGGCGCGGCGGTATCCCTTACCTTGATGCTCAATTGGGTCGTTGTAATGGAATGTTCTATACCTCCGTTTATCGAAAACCTACCCACGCCGGCATTACTTTGAATTTCAACTCTCAAGTGCCGTTGTCTTTCAAAATTAATGTTATCTCAATGTTGGTACAAAGAAGTTTTAAATTATCTAATTCTCTTAGTTTATTCGATCAGGAGTTATTCACAATATGGCGAATTTTAATTAATAACGATTACCCAATCGATTTCATCATGAGGCATGTCAAGAAGTCAATTAACTACAACAACTTGTCAGCATTGAAATAGGTTGAGGCATGGAGCGAGTTCGTATCTATCTCGTATCATCCCCATGTATTTCCTCAGTTGAGAAATCTATGCAATGCGAATCATATCTGCATCACTTCCGCTGCCAAGTCAACTATTGCTGCGAACTTCAAACAAGTAACTGATCGTAACATTTCTAACTTAGGTGTAGTGTATGCGCTTCAATGCCAGTTTCATAACTTCCTCTTTATTGTGGAGACTCGTAGGGATATAACCCGTAGGGATATAACACCGAAGAGCCTATGTAACACGAAACGAACACTACCTTACTTATACGCATGCTAGTATGCAATCACACGCCATCGATTTCTCTAGCGTAGACAATGTCTCGTCTGTACCGTCCACAACAAGAAGAGGCAATTCCAACAAGAAAAAAATATAAAAAGAAAAAAAAACAGCTTACATGGGTTTACATTAATTCCTCCTCCTTCCCCTCTTTATTTTTATTCAGTTTCATTTTTATTTCAATATTTTATGTCTTCTTTTCACCCTTTTATTATTTAAAAAATTCTGTAAATAATTTTATCCGAAATTTTTTAAAAATTTTTTTTAAATTTTTATTTTTATTTTATCTTTCATTTTTATCATTTTATATTTATTATTTTTTATTTTTCATTTTTATTTATTTCCAATTTTTATTTTTATTTTTTAATTTCAAAAAAAATTATTTTTTTTAGTTCTTATGCATTAAGGTCTCTATGATTACCAAGAACATTCCTGTAGCTGTTACGAGTTTTCTGGCCACATCACGTGACCTACGAGAAAAGAAAAGTCATCATTTCTGTTGTTTAGAACTGGTTCCCGTTTTTAACGCCAAGAGCAGCAGTATCTTCCTACATGTTACCCATGATGCAATGGGAGAACGCCCAGACGGCTATTGTTTCCGCTTTAATTTTTGTTTAAGTTCTAAAGTTCAATACTGTATCTGTTACTTGAAAAACCCTCTCTCGAGTCTTGGAGAAACTAGTAGTAAATGTATATTATACTTCTTGTATAAAGTTTTATTGTATTAAACAGGTGTATGGCTAACAATTAATGACTTCAATTAATGAAGTGCAGTACACGTAAAGTTATTCTCAAATTCTTAAGTGTCAGATTCGAAGTAAATTCGTAATGAAATAGAAAACTTTCGAACTATTGAACATGTTCGTTAGTAAGAGGTTGTCCCAAAATCGACGATTTTGGCCCCACTCGGATTTCGCTGAAAATTGGTATGCAGACTCCTTAGGGGGTGTATGGTCTACAGTAGCAATTTGAAGTGTGCCCGACTTCCGGTTAGACCGGAAATGGGTGAAGTTTGCTGTTCATTTCTATGCTGAAATATCAAAATGAAACCTATGCCCCACTCGGATTTCGCTGAAAATTGGTATGCAGACTCCTTAGGGGGTGTATGGTCTACAGTAGCAATTTGAAGTGTGCCCGATTTCCGGTCTAACCGGAAGTCGGGCACACTTCAAATTGCTACT
>JAFIDM010103196.1:0-16073 GCA_023159025.1 Thereuonema tuberculata | reverse complement strand
AAGTCTTTGTTTGTATTTAAAAGTTAATAATATTTGCTTCACGTTTTCATATGAAATTTTAAAATTTTAAACAGGTCATTCTGTTTGTGAAATATTAAGTTAAAGGCCATGGAAAGATACGCTTAACCGGCAACTCTAAACATTTCAACAATCAATAATTTTTTACTTATTTATGTCTCTTCGACAAATATGTCAGAGATTTACTTTTATCTGATGCATAACAAAACATAACCTACACTGTATTTCAGTTTTACACAAGTGATCACAGCTTTCATAAAACTGAAGCAAATAGTGAATTAACAAAGCGTTTGAAACTGTGTTTTGTTCAAAAACTTCCCATCAAAAAAAGTTTGCGAAAATTGTTGTAATGAAAAAATAAAATAAAATGATTATATATAATTTATGTATTTGTGTTTATTAACTTAAATTTATTTATTGTAGGGAATAAAAAATATCGTAAAGAATCATTCAAAAATGTTTTTTATTGAGTAACATCAACAATAAAATATTATATGTTTAACATTGATTTTTTTTTTAATGATTTCTTAATTTATTTTTTTTTTACCAATTTGCAATGAGTTATCCAAAATAATAATAGTAATACTAATAAAAATAATAATAATAATGATGATGATGAATATAGATAGATACATTTTTTTTTTCTAAAAACAAAATATTATCAAATATAAATAAGATTCGAAAACTCAATTATTAAATTATCTCAAATAGTAACATATAAAATTGAAAATTTAGAAATGTTTTTTGTCAAATATTAAAATAACAGCTAAATTCAGTAATTAACTTTGAAAATGTCATTTATCTGTTATTTATTTATATTGAAATTTATTTTTCAATGTTTCGATTTATCCCCAGCATTCTCTTTTTACCATCTGTTTTTTATCTGTTTTTTTCTTTTACCACAGTTCGTCTGGGGTATTGCAGTGCTACTGTACTGATATCGACGGAGAGAGAGCGTGTAGTCGTGAAATCACACTTTGATTCGCTGTCACAGTTAACTCAATTGGCATCGTTTTCCAAATCAAAATGATTCAATACTTTTCTTATAAGAGATGAACTATAATTTCTTTTTAATATATAGTTTTTTTACGTGTACTGTGAATTATTTATAGAGTCCTTTGACGCCTGTACACTTATCTAAAAGCGGTTAAAACATTTAAAAATTTAACACTTATTAAAAAAAAAATTAAAACACTAAAAAGTTAAAAAATTGCAGTTACATGACCTGGTTTCCTTCCCAAGAGGGAAATTTTTCATAGATCACATTTGAAAAATTTCATTCGCGGGAAGGAAACCAGGTCATGTAACTGCTGTTTTTAAACTTTTTAGTGTTTTAATTTTTTTAAATAAGTGTTAAATTTTTAAATGTTTTAACCGTTTTTGGTAAAGTGTACAGGCGTCAAAGGACTCTATATATATATAATTACTTTAGTTTTTTTTCACACAAACTATTCATTGTTGTCTTTAAAATAAAAATATTAAAGGAAATAAGTTCGCTTCTCTTCTATAGATATCATGTTTCATCATACTCCGCTAGATGTCTTTACTGTTCCGTTGTAAATGTTGGTAACTGGGATTTTCTGATATCTGTGAAAAAAAATCACAGTCCGTGAAATATCGCTTATCACTAACGTACACAATATAAATACATTAAGCATTCAAGCAAGTTGTAGGATTTTACGAATATCTTCTTGAAATGAAGTTTCAATTTTTACTTTCAAAAAAAAGATTTTCAATAAATTCCAATTTAATTAAATGCCTTATCGGGCTGTAGTAATAGCATATGTTGAAAAGACAAATAATGAACAATTACGAAATGCGAATTTGGGCTATTTTATTGACTAAAGTTACTATCAATAGACCCATTTCGGAGCTATTGTGATAGCGACGGAAATCGGTAGCTAATGCGTTTTGTCTTGTTCGTCCGTCCGTCCATGTCTATGCACCTCTAACAACTTCCCAATGAAAGGTCGGATCGACAAACGGTCATCACCATCGTTTTCAGAGGTCCAAACACCGTAGAAATGGCAGGACCCCCACATCAAATACAGGACCCAGGTACCAAATGCATTAACGCCACCCCTCTCCCATGTTGTGGTCAAAATCATAAATTCATAGCCAAAAATATCTCGAAAGCACCACACGATTTCCTATTTCTCCCTTTTCAATATGGCACACAATTATTTTTAGAGTAAAGTAATTAATTTATAAATTGTAGACTTAAATTATAAAAAAGATCTAGAAGTGATTGGCTAATTCTTATAATTTTTTTCCGATTAAGACCTCAGCCTGGACCTCTTTGATGACCGGTCCGGGTGCTGAGAGACCTACTGACCCATCCCTTGTTGGGGCCCTGGGAATAGGATATTTTCATGAGCCAAGCCCCCCCCCCCATATTCGAGATATTTGGCATTATTTTATTAGTTTTAATGTTAGAAATGCAACCATTTCATTGCGATTGTCAGCAATGGCTTGATGATTAAGGTCGCAATCTCATATAAGGAAGGTTGTCGGTTCGGTTCCTTGTATGTATTTTGTTGTTTCTCTTAATCTTTTTTTTTTTCTTATCATTAGCTTTGGTTTTTTTTGGTTTTTCTTAATTTGTTGACTTAATTTTTTTATTAATTATTTTTATTTTATTTTTATTTTTATGGGTAGCCCTTAAATTTATACTTTAGCACAAAATTATATTCACTTATTATTAATTCTTATTATTAGTTACTGTATAATTAGAAAACATTTTACGGATAAAAGTTTGACTTTGGGACAAGATTAAAAAGAAGAAAGAAAAAGATATAATATTCGGTAAAATGAAAATTTAAAAATTGAAAAAAAAAAAAAAAAAAAACACCTTAAAAGTAGGCTCAAGTTAAATAGATTAGATTAGTTTAATTTGTATGGGTTGTTCCACCACGACAGGCATCTACTGACAATTGAGCAGTCAGTGTAAATTAGATTGATTTTATGAAGAATGTGAAGAAAAGAAAAAAAAAGTAAATTCAAAAAAAAATAAGAGGCACGATAATTAAAGGAAAATATATTGCATCTAAATGAAAAAAGAAATTACATTAAATTATCTAAAGAATAGAAAATTATGAGGGCTGTAAACATAAAAATATAGAAAAAATGCCAAAGGAACAGATACTGAATTTTAATAAATAATTCGGGACTTTAAAGAGAATTTTACGAATTATGAATAGACAATTTAGAGAAATTTTTTATAGTTAGTTATTAGGAAAGGAAACATATGCGAATTGTAACGTGAAAAGAGATATAGGAAAAGAAACTACTTTATAATTGTAATCGATATAAATTTATAGAAGAGAATGATATAAAGAATTAGTAAAATTAAATTAGTAAAATTTAATAAAGATCCATGAACTGATGGGATTAATAATGAAATTCTGAAAAACTTACGATGCAATAATTAAGAGTGGATTATAAATTCGTTTGATTACAAATATGGGATATCGAACAAATTCAAATAAATAGAGAAAACGAAATATTATCCCTTTCTTCAAATAAGGACATAAAAAACTTCCAAAAAATTATAGATGAATAACCATTTTAAATACTACTTTCAAAATCTTAAGATATAGTTAAAAATAATATAGGGAAACTAAATTTGCCGTGGAAACTAAATCAACGGAAAAATTCTTGGATTGAATCAGTGTGGCACTGAAATCACAGACAAAAGTGACCTTATATGCGATTACGGTATTTAAGACCTGACCATATATCCGATAATCCATATCAAAGAATTCCTATTCAATGAGCCGGGACTTTAGAACTAAAGTGACCTAATATGCGGGTGACCTTATTTCGAGGTCTGACTGTATAATATTCGGTAAAATAAAAATATAGAAATTAAAAAAAGAAGAAGTTAAAAGTAGGCTTAAGTTAAATACATTTGATTGTTATTGCATTATGTAGTATTAGATTGGTTTGATGAAGAATGTAAAAAAAAGAAGAAAAAAAGTAAAGTTGAAAAAAAAAAAAATAAGAGGCATGATAATCAAAGAAAAATATTACTGTATCTAAATGAAAAGAGAAAGTATAATAAATTGTATAGAGAATAAAAATTATGAAGGCTATAAATATAAAAATATAGAAAAAAAAATCTAATAAACAGGTACTGAATTTTGATAAATAATTCGGGACTTTAAAGGGAATTTTACGAATTTTGAAGAACACTTGAATTGACAAGTTATGGAGATGTTTTGTATTAAGTTATTAGGAAAGGAAACATATGTGAATTATAAGGTGAACAGAGATATTTGAAAAGAAAAGTATTTTATAGAAGATACAAATGTAATGGATAATAAAATTATACAAGAAAATGAGATAAAGTATTAGCAAAATTAAAAAATAATAAAGTTCCATGAACTGATAGGAATAATAATGAAATTCTGAAAAACTTACAATGAAATAATTAAGAGTGGATTACAAATTGATTTGATTACAAATATGGGATTTTGAACAAATTCAAATAAATAGAGAGAACGAAATATTATCCCTTTCTTCAAATAAGGAGATATAAAACTTCCGAAAAATTATAGATGAATAATTATTTTAAGTACTACTTTCAAAATCTTAAGATATATTAATAGTTAAAAATAATATAAGGAAGCTGAATTTAGAAAAATCTTGCTTTAGAAGAACATAAGGCAGGTTTTCGCAAAGGATATTCCACCCACGATAATATCTTTATATTAAACTAGCAAACCTGTGATCACATTTACTTTGTTTTTATTAGATACTTAAAAGATAAAGTATCTGTATGTTAAATATTCATTCAGTATTTAAAAATAAACTTGAAGCTTTTGTTTCTAAATGATGTTATAATATGACTTTAAAATACAGGGTGATTCTAAATTCAAAGTTAAACTTTAAGGGGTTTAAGGCACACTACAAACATTTTTTTGTCAAACAATGTATGTCTGCAACTGTCATGTTTAAGCGTTAGAGCGCGCGTTTCGTCGTTGAGGATAAGCTCTGTATTACCAAAGTAATTTCAGTATTTATATTTACATATATTTATATATATATATATATATATATACAGGGTGTTTCGAAAATGGTAGACAAAACGAAGAGATACGGGTTCCAAGGTCATTTTGAGTCGACAATTTCACTGCCATTTTGTTGTACGGATTGTAGTTTTAGACTTAGGAAATGAATTCTTTGGGAAGGGTGCCTAATCAAAGAAAGCTCACTTCATCTTAGGAAGTGTAAGTAAATAAAGTAAAAGCTTATTTCAAAAAGCAATCCCGATAACAAATGTCATGAGTGAAAACAGGTCCCAATATAGTAAATAGCACGTCCTGATTTGAACTGAGCTTTCTTTGATTAGGGACTATTCCCAAAGCATTCATTTCATAACTCTAAATCTACGGCCCGTTCAACAAAATGTCATAAAACATTGTCGACTCAAAATGACCTTTGGAATCCGTATCTCTTTGCTTTGTCTACCATTACCATGTCGCTTTATCTACCCTGTATATATAAATCTATTAATTAATAATATCTATAATATATAAATTATTTCATTTAGGTACATAAAAATGTTGAGCTGTGTGGGTGATTTATTAGTAATATACAATTTAATGCCAAATAACGAATATATGTGTATATATCATGAAATACAGTAAATGTCGATATAACAATGCTATATTAAGAAAAAAAGTTTAATGCTCCAAGAACTAAAAATATATGATAAACTGAGAAGATTAAATCATAATAAAATTACATATAAAGACTTACATTCATAGTAAAAACAATATTTATAAAATTTACAAAATAATTTTCTTAGTTAATGATATGAAGAATTTTAAAAAAGAAACTTACTCTTTACTGAAATTGTGATGTAAAAAAAAAAATTGACAAAAAAATGTTGAGAATGCACTTAAATAAACACAGGTTCTCGCACCCTGAGCTACCAAGTGGGGAATCCGAGACAGATGTTTCGGCCTTATTAGACTTCTTCAGTCAGATTTACCATTGATGGTAGCTCAAAGTGCGAGAGAAAGAAGAGGTAACCTTTCGGCCTTCCTGTAATGGCGTTTCAAACAAAATCAAGCACCAACAATAACTCACTCTGCACCTCACAGTCTCCAATTCTTTGTCCCAACAATCGCTGGGCAATAAAGAAATTAAGAAAGGATAGAGAATCCAAAAAAATGTACAATCAATGTAAATAAAAAGCTTAACGTCCACCAAAGTTTTGAAAAAAAATTTTTGAGAATGCATTTAAATAAATAAATGTTCTTGCACTTTATGTGCATTCTCAAATTCTTTAGTGACCAGCGGTTGCTGGAACAGAATTTGAGGCTGTGGGATGAACAGTGAGATATTGTTGGTGCTTGATTTTGTTTGAAGACCATTACAGGAAGGCCGAAAGGTTATCTCTTCTTTCTCTCGCACTTTGAGCTATCATCAAGGGTAAATCTGAGTGAAGAAGCCTAATAAGGCTGAAACAGCTGTCTCAGATTCCGCACATGGTACCTCAGGGTGCGAATTATGTGCATTCTCAAAGAATGTTTTTTCAAACGTTTTGGTGCACATTAAGCTTTTTATTTACATTAATTGTGTTGTAAGAAGTTTCCAGATAGATTTTTCCATTACACTTTATATGTTGCATAAAAACTACATTGAATTTACAATAAAATGAACGAGCTACATGAGAAAAAAAGCATTAAATGAGAAATAAAACAAAAACAAGTATACGTATTTGAATCGATAACCTTCAGTGCATGAGTCCGAGACGTTAAGCATTAGGTATAGCTGTCAACTAAAATAGCTGCATTTCTAATATTTAAGCTAATATCGGAAATCCAATGAAAATAATGCCAAAAATCTCGAGAAGGGGGGACGTTGGTCCCTGAAAATATCCTATTCCTACATTGCTTGGGCCTCTGAACACGAAGGTGAGTTTCGATTCTCCATCCGACGCGACGTTTCATTCAGGAGTAGTAAGAGATGGACAGACATGGACAGACGGACGGATAGAACAAATGCAATAGCCATCGCTTTCACAATAGCTCACAGATGGGTGGGTAAAAAACGATCTATAAAAACCAATCATAAAATAATAAATAAAACAATAATTTATAATAAAAACATAAAAAATAAGATAAAAATATAAAAAATAAAAAAAAAATGTTTTGGTTTTCCAATTTTTTATTACTCTATTGATACTTGTAATTGTTTTTTAGTTTGTTTATTTTTATCCTACTTCTTATGTTTTTATTTTAATTTATTTTTCTATTTGTTATTTTATGATTGCTTTTATAACGAAGGTTTTTTTTAATATTATTTTGATTTCATTTTATATTTTTTATCAATTACTTATTTTTTATTTTACGCTTTCATTTGTTGTTTTTATCTGAAACTTTGTGATGACATTATCATTATTATTTCATGCTTTTAATGTTTTATTTGTGTCGGAGAAATTTCTTCTCGAAATTGGTTGGAACAGAATCTCATGCCGCGAATGATTTCAATCGCATTGTGAGATTCCAAATAACGCCATCGATAACGAAGCACCATTGGAACAATTAAATGCACAGAAAAGTTCTGCCTGTTTAAAATTTTCCAAACTTTGAAGAAACAGAGAACAGATGTACACATAACTCTATATAGCGTCCTAAGTAATATGACTCCAAACTGGCGGTTTCTGGTCACGTGTTCGTATGCTGACCAATAGCAGAGCAGCTTTGTTGACAAATCCCTGGGAGAAAGCTGTCGCTACTTTGGTAATACAAGACTTTAGTTGATGATACCCGTCCAAACATAGATAGAGATTCTTTGCTGGTAAGTATGTTGCCATGTAGCGTGTGGATTTGCGTTTGCCCATAATGAGCATTGTGCACATTAAACACTCCCTCACGTGTAAACAATGATTCATCTGTGAAGAGCATATGTGCTGGAAAATAAACTGCACTCTGCTCCTTAAATCAGCAGCAGAAGTCTATCCTCAGGTTAATCCTCAGCTTTCAATGCGTGAATTCTCTGTAAATGGAATGGGTGTAATTGCTCCAGCTGCAAAATTCTCCATACGGTAATAGGGCTCGCAATAGCAACGCTACGTGCAACAGCTCTGGTGCTTGTTATCGATACGTTCCTCAACCTATCGTATAATGTAAACGCGTCAGTTGCGGACATACATTGTTTGACAAAAACTGTTTGCTTAGTTTGCCTTAAACCACCCCTGAAAGTTTGTCCTATAAATTTGGAATTATCCGGTTTAATTAAGAAAATTTAAAATTTATATCTAGGGTCAACCAAGAGGAATCACTGTCCCTGTTTCTTGTGTCTCTGTGGGAGTCTTCAGAAGGCGGATGATACTCTGTGCCATTGGCTGCCGCAAAGTTGCGATTGAAAGGATCTGACATGGCTAAAAGTCGGAGCATGAACGTCTCTTACATGAGGTATTCTCCAGTGAACTTGTTCGTGCAGGAGGCTCTCGATATTATTTTATGTTCTTGTTTCTCACTTTTTATGCCTTTTAGTACATTTACTAAATGTATTAAATTATTCTGGCTAGTCTATCCAGTATGTGTGTGGATCAGGGCAAGCATATGGTATCACGGTTGTAAGCTAATGTAAACTTAATGGGTTTCTCCGTCCAGCTCCACATCAAATGAAAAAGCCAGATGAGCAGTCGAACATTTCCATAGTAGGCTTTCATCGATGAAAGTGATGACAGTGATTCCAACAACTTTGTCCGCTTTCTTGAAACTGTATCCATTGTTGGATGTCGCTTCTGTCATGCCTGGGTTCGTCCACAGATACCCTAACTCTATCTTCAAAGTTTTCTGTATTATTTTTCTTAAACTCTGAGCTCTCGTTGCATTTTTTCTGCCTCTCCACGGAACTCCCACTATTTTATACTAAAGTCAATAAATTTAGAGTGGATAAGCCGAACTCGATATTATGTTCTTCTCTCCAATTAGCAACAGCTGATACAGATGTAGTATATGGTCAGCTTCAACGGAAAGAGCCAAGGAATCACATATGCTTCAGCTTGTTTCTGTTTCTGGACTGATTCCAATAATAGACGATTTTTTTCGTACGAGAAAGAGTTTTTCCATCTTCTTCAAAGATGGCATTCTTAACTGCAGTCTTGGCCTCCGTCCTTCCGATACTTCATAGTGGCCGCATACATAGGCTGGAA
Organism: Thereuonema tuberculata; assembly: GCA_023159025.1. NCBI lineage: Eukaryota > Metazoa > Arthropoda > Chilopoda > Scutigeromorpha > Scutigeridae > Thereuonema > Thereuonema tuberculata. The sequence goes on along the minus strand of JAFIDM010103196.1, from coordinate 6,880 downwards.
TTGCTCCCCTTTGCAGAATATCTTGTTTCGTTCTGTTAGTGAGCTACTATGCTCGAAGTCTGCTTTAGATTTTTCGCATGACAAAACTGAAGGATGGATTGGAATTCTGAGAAAGGGCTGACTAAATTCTTTTTGAGCGTGGAATATTGTTTCTACATCCAACCATCTAGAATGTGTTTTCTACTGCATCCAATTGTTAGAACAAAACAAGATGCCGCGCTGCTTGATTTCCAAGAGAGATGATTGTTTTTGCAGAGAGAAATTCTATCAGGTGCTTATTTTTTTTTCTTTCTTCTCTGCTGCTGTTCACCTCCTGTAGGAACTCAATATAGTATCTGATTTGCTGACTCCATCATCCATATCTGTAAAAATGAGTAGAAACATTAAATCATTTGCACTTGTTATAATTGATGCAAAACTCAGTGAAAACAAGACACTGACGTTTTTCATTTTTTTAAGAAAAGGAGCAAAAGTTGCTTGTGTTTTTGATAACACAAGGTTTGAGCTTAATTATGAAAAAAGAAACTCAACTCAATAATGCTTTAGTTGATTTCTAATTCTACAAGAAGTTATGATAATTCTAGAAGATAACATCATTTACCAACCATTTGACTACCTCCGTCTATTTTAAACACATTAAGTTACAGCCTCATTTTAAATTATCCAAATAAAATAGATTTACCTGGGAAAAAAATCGGCTGCAGTGTTTAAAAAGTTTCCTTGCATCTGGACTACTCTGCATGGCTTGGATTCAGTAATTGGAAACATCTTTTTTTTTTTAGCTTAATAAATTAGGAGTCAAATAAAATAGTGTTTTATTTTAAGTCAGTTCCACACACAATGCTAAAGGAAAGTCAGTATAGGCAAATTTTTATCTTCATGTTTTCAAGTTTTTGAATTGTGATTACCCCTTTTCGATCATCTCTTCCAACTGCAGAAAACCTCGATTATCTCTAGACGTTTACGTCCAATTAAGAAAAAGCTATTTATATTTTTTGAAGCTTATTTAAAGAAGAATCTCTTGGTGTGAAACAAATACTATCGATCTGCGAAACCATGTGTATATGTTGAAGAGTTTTTACTGTGTGACAAAAAAAAAATCGGAGCACCACAAAGGAAGAGTCCAAAGTGATTGAAAGTTCCTACGTACCATTTGGATGAAGAGATTGAAGTTGATTCGAATATCAGAAATATTTTTATTTTAAAATAGAAAAAAAATTGTATCCTTATTACATTATTAGCACAACGTTGAGCTTTCTCTGGCTGCTATTCATGCCGACATACGACCTGGCATGGAATGAAAAATGTCCTGATGCTGTCTTATGTCCTGATGCTGACAGATTAAACCAAGTTTGCTGCCACTGCTATTCCATTTGTCGGATGTTCGATGATGGATGAAGTTGACTTCTAGCATTTCCCAGATATTAAATGTAGCGTAGAGGTCTGGGGAAGAGAGATCTAAAGAAGATTAAATTGTGTGGTAAGAGTGTAAGGACGTGTATTATCCTGTTGGAAAATTGATCCTGGCAGGCTAACACAGAAGATAAAACAGCGGGTTGTAGGGTCTCCTGCACGAAAATCGCTGTGCATTTAAAGTTCCTTGAATCTCGGTGATAGGAGATCTGATGTCTTAAGAAATAACTCCCTTATCATTACAGCAACTAGATTTGAGCACTGACCAGTTCTACTCTATGTGAAACTGCGATGATCATCTGCTGCAAAGCAGAAGCGAGAATCATCACTAAACACAATGCGAGACCATTGGAGAGAAGACCATGTTTTGGGCCTCCTGTGTTCGATTGTTAAAAGCAGACCTCGTAAGGGACAATTTTGATAAGCCCAGTGGCTGCAATTCCTCTAACGAAGCTGGAGGTAGATACCGTTGCTGTAAACAACCAGTTATGTCTGTGGATTATGGAGAGTGAAGCTGTCTGAACAGTTAGAACTTGCCTCACAGCAAGCTGATTTCTCTACCGTTAGTACTGTTGGGTCGACCAGTGACGTGAATGAGTGCCCTCACGCAACCATCGAGTCCAGCGTCATCCCACAGAAACTTCGCTACGATCCAGAGGGTTTAGTGGGCATGACCAACTTGTCATTTTCTCGATGACAACTTTTCTTAATATTTTCTTCTTTATTGATAATTTCCTACTAAGAGATTAATAAATAATCTCCATTTTTATGTATTCCTTTGATCTTATTCCTTTGGATTCATTAACTTTTGAGGAACTATGTGCTTCATTTCAATTCTTGTTTCAAAATTAATTTCCTTAGCTAGTAATTTCTTACACTTATATCTAGCTAGTAATTTCTTTATCAATATTTCATTTTCGAGATTTTTTCTCTATTTCTCATTTGTACGAAGACATAAATAATAATAGCATCTGCAAATGAGTTGTCGCATTTCAAATATATTCGAAATACACCATCGAAAAGCTTGCCATACTATTTCCTCGAAACAATCATTTTCTCTGATATATCTTCAATGTAAGCGATTCGTATCTTTATTGTGGATATTATTATTAGATTTCCTTTTTAATATATATTAAAACAAAGTTAATTTTGAATTTAAGAGCATTTAAGAGCATAATTGACCATCATTATAATCTTTTAAACTGTAAAAGTAGTTCGGCACCAAGGACGGTTTGATGAAGACATGAAGGAGAAAAAACGAATTTTTCGTTTCTTATTTTGTTTAATGTTTTTCATTCACGGAGAAATAAATCAAAGAAACTAAGAAAGAAAAATTATAACAAAGAAGAATTAACATTCGATTGTTTGAATGTGCCTATAAATATACAATTCTGCGATTCTAAGTATTTTTTTAGATTTGTTTCTTCTTTGCCACAATTTGTTTCGTTGATTTATTTCTCCTTCAATGAAAAAAGAAATATGCAAAATAAGAAACAAAAAATTCGTATTTTTAGATTTGTTTTTCTTTTTGAAACTTTTCTTTCTTATTTTTGCCTAATATTTTTTAAGGTAAAAAAATGCTAAATAAGAAATAAGAAACTATCTGAATGTGTTTCTACCTTGACGTGGTGAGACAGATTGTGTGCCCTAATGATCCATGTCGGAAAGATCGATGGGAAAGGGTCAGACTAAAAGAGACACACATAATTGTCAAATTTTCGGACTATTTTTCTTTAATATTTTTTAATTATAGTAGTTTTACTAATGAAACAAATGAAACTTTCTCTTGTTGTTGTATAAATGTCACAGTTTATTGACTAATTCTTTAGAATTCCTAATGTAATTATATCTTCTATGGGAAGTTTAAATCTGGAAACAATCTTATTCATGAATTTGGCAAGACCGTGTAAGGGGCTGCCATAAGCGTTAACCACTGGCCTCATTGGATAGTTATCTTTGTGTACGTTAATAAGTCCCTCCAGTCTAGGTGTTCTGCAAGATTCTTTCAACATGTCTATTCTCTATTTTGTTCATAAATGTGAATTTTTAGACAATTTAAAGGTTTCCCATGGGTTCCTCTATACCGGGGACTCTATGCAACATCTTTATGAATTGTTTGGAACAAAAATTGTTAAAGGAATCCCAGATTTGATTTTGAATACTATAGATACGCAGATGATATTCTCATAATTTGGTATGGCACAGCTGGACAATTCGATAGTTTTTACTTAGTGTTAAAACAGAATAAAGACTTAACTTTTAAGAAGGAAAAGTCTAAATTTTTTTAGACATAACTAAAGTTGGTAATAGTCTTCGGTTGAAACATTAAAAGAAAAATTTCAGAAGTGATTACATATTAAATTTCAATTCGGGTCACAGTAAACAAATTAAAAGGAATATTATTGAAAATTATATGAGGAGTATTGATGTGTTGACGAATTCCCATGAAGACTTTGATGATAGCATAATTGATATGAGAAATGTTTTGAGAAAGAACAGCTACAGTGATTCCTTTATTGACAGTTCAATAAGGAATTACAATAAATTTAATGTAAAAGAGGTCAGTGAACATAAGTCCAATAGTATCATGATATAATACTCAAACAGTAATAGAATGGAATTGAAAAGAATTTGTAAAAAATATGATATTGAATTGGGTTTTTCTTATAACAATAAATTGAAGAATATATTATGTGAAAAATTTAATCAGATTGTTAAGGAAAATCAAATGGGTTTAGTGTTTAGAATAAATTGTGGTTCGTGCCCCAATTTTTATTTTGGAGAGACAAAAAGGACAATCCATGAACGTGTTCGAGAACACGCGGGTTACGTAAGAAACTGAAGAACATACATTTCAGAAGTAGTAGAACATTTGATAAAATTTGGCCACCGGATGTTCTGCAGTGGATGTTCAGTAGTGGATGTTCTGCACAGAGAAAAGGAATCCAAAATTCGGAAAAATTGTTGAAAGAATTATCATTCGATACACGAGAGGGAGAAATGTTAACAGTAGTAATGGAGCAAAATTAGATGGTAGATTTATTTCGTTAATTGAGAATTTATCAAATTTTGATTGCTCATACAACTATGCTTCTTTTGATGAATTGGCTTTGTATTGATTTATTTTCATTATTAGTATTACTATGTGATATATCTGTTCCTTTACTTTGTTTTTATATTCATGCTTATCCTTTGTTATCCACAATTTTTAGTAATTAAGTTTGTAATATTAGATAATAGATTTACATGATTAATTGAAATTTATCGAATTTTTGATTGTTCAAACAATTATGTTTTCTTTTGATGAATTGGCTTTGTATTGATTATTTCAATCATTATTTTTACTATGTCATATATCTGTTCCTTTACTTTGTTATTGTATTCGTGCTTATCCTTTGTTTTTCACAGTTTTAAGAAATTAGGCTTGTAAAAGGGATTAGCCAATAAATTTCGGAAATTCATCTTGTCTTGAGAGATTTCGTATTTATTTCTTTCGAGGTGAGGAGGTGAGTGTGGGCTTATTAATTATGAATACGAGGTACAGGATTAGAGAGGTTTATGGAATATTTAAGTTATCGACTAGTTCCTGAGGCAAAGTGGCCCATTCCTCCTTCAGAGCACGAATGAGATTCTGCTTGGTTTCTGGAGGGTATTCAGCAATGCGTCTCTCTTGCATCCAAGACGTGTTCAATGGGTTTCAGGTCTGGGGCGTGTGATGATCAGTCGATGGGATGAATTGCCTCAGTCTCCGTAAGTGACTGAACTGCTTTTGTACGATGATTGAGTACGTTGTCATCCGTGAAATAAAAAAATCTTAAAATCTTAAAAAAATAAAAAAATAAAAAAAGCCTACATCACCACGGAAAAATCGAAGACGAAGTAGAAAAACTTCATTACAACATAGTTCTTCAGTCATAACTTTTTTTCAGTAGAAGCAGCTCAGATCATCCATTAATTATGATGCCTCCCACCCCAGGATATGCACTGCCATATCTATTGCTTTCCTGACATTGTCGCGATGGTACGCAGTACCACTTTGACGCCATATCAGCTGATGTCAACGAGCTGAAAAAAACTGAAACGACTCTCATCTGGAAAGAGTACAGTGCCCCATTGCTGACTTGTCCAATTTCAATGTAGTCGACACCTTTGCGAACTTGGGCTACGGTGATAGAGCCACGCAGACTAAAGCCTTCAGGCATATAATTCTCGACACAATTTGTTTGGATATATTTGGGGTGGAATGGAGGCGATTCTTAAGCTGACCAGACATGGTTCGGTGATTCCGATTTGCTGTTACAGTTAGAAATCTGTCTTCCTCCGTCGTCGTTGAGGGCGATTTCCTCGCATTTGTCAGGAACACATTTCAATGGTTTCAAATGTTGCCCTGAGGCAGAGTATAACACTATGGGCGATTCCAAAGATCATGACAACATCAATTACTCTGCGGCCTTCAAACTTTCCCATAATACTTCCCCGAGTGAAATCATCTAGATGATGTCTTTGTGAAATATCGAAAATTTCACGTTCGTCACATTCTTTTCTTCACATCAAACGATCCTTTCAAGCACAATTCACCTACCATCCCAATTTACCTTTTAACTATTTCAAGTGATACCACGTGATTTCTGTGCGCATGATTCACAGATTTGCATTTGCGCCATGTTTCTACTGCTCGTCCACAGGTATGCAAACTGCCACAAGCTGTTTCGTCTGATTTTGTGTTGTAACCATTAGAACCAGTGGTCGTCCTTAGGGTTTTGAACGCCTGTGTATATTAGAATGATTTGGAAGAGGTTAGATTATTAGTAATCCTAAAGATAAAGTTAAATATAACGAGGATTTAAAATTAACTGAGCTGCTTAAAGAAAATAATTTAAAACTGCTCAATTGAAATCGGACTTCTTTTGGTAATCATGGGAGTTCAGTTGTATTTTTTTAAACAATATATTCTCCATATAGGATTTTAATTTCGAGATTTTATCAATCCCAACTACATATCATATTTTTAACGACCGATTTGGGAGGTATTTTGATTCGATCAAAATCCTATCACGGTTTTTCTTGTCCACCTGTCCAAACCTAACAACTTCCGAACGGAAAAGATAGGATCAATAAATGGATTTCACCATGATATTTAGAGGCCAAAAAAACGTAGGAACGGGGTATTTTGAGGGACCAACACCTCCGCACTCACCAAGCATTGTTGTCATTGTACCTTCATAAAAACTCCCAAATGAAAGATCGGATTGAGAAACGGCCTTCACCAAGGCTTTCGTGGTTGGAAGCAACGTAAAAGGTAATAGGGGCCACGCTCACCCTCTCCACGTTACCAAAATTCTAATAGTAATAAAATGGTATGGGTTTTTCTCTCCACTTTTCCTGTAAAAATTAAAAGAAAAAAATCAACTTAGAAATCATAGGTCAACTGTGACCAACAATACAGATTCGAAAGATAGAAAAAAAA
>JAFIDM010103195.1:0-16078 GCA_023159025.1 Thereuonema tuberculata | reverse complement strand
CCCCCTTCCCCTTAAAAGAAAATTAATTTTTCCGTTTAAAACATTTGTATATTACTACATTTACTACTCTTATCAAGACTCAAACGCCAGCTACGATTAGACCCACTCGATTTATAATAACCAAAAACTACACAGAATTTCTAAGCAATCACGGGGTTAAAAGTTGAAAGTTTTATTTTAATCTCTTTGTTTGGTTAAGTTTTGAAAAGAGATGCAACTTCACAGAACTAGTTTGCACAATAATTTATTGAAATGTATTTTAATTTCAGTGAACTGTGATTCAAGGAAATATAAGAAAAATGAGAATTGGGCTCAGGTGTCTATTATTTAAGAAAGTACGGACGTTTACAACTGATAGTATTAGACGCACATGTAAAAAAAATCACTTATTTATATAAAATAAAAAAAAATAAAATGTAAAACCTTACGAATTTCATTAACTTTTTTTTTTCAATTTCCTTGCTAGCATTTCATTTCTTTACTTTTCATTATTGACTTCGTTTTCAATAGGACTATAGTTAAAAAGTAAATAAAATGACAAATTTTTAATTTTTGAACTATTATTTTTGAAAACTTCTTTTTTTCGATTAAGCCAATGTATTTTTTTTATTTATTTATTTATTTATTTATTTATTTTAGTGTCATACCACTGAAAAATTTAATATTTCTCGAAAATGCGTTCTATTCATTATTCGAATGGAAGAGAATTTCCAAGTTGCAAACGATGTGACGTCATGCTCAAATAGAAAATATCTCGCTGCCTACTACGCAGTGATTTTTTATCAGCAAAAATATCTTATCTACAGCTTTATTTAATAACTTAATGTATAGTATTGAAATCTTTTAGAACAGATTCATATTTTTTTCGAAGAATCGAAACTAATTAAAAAATTATCTACTTTCATAACAAGTCAAACTACTGTCCCTACAACATGTGTTAAGAGTATTGATGATGTTATTTCAACCATAAACTGACCTTTCAATTCTTGAAGGCGTCAGATAAAATTCAAATTAGCAGAAATCTCAAATAGGTTATCTAAAAAACATTCACAATATATTCTAATATTTATTGCTTTTACAATTGTAAATCAATATAATTTTTTTAATTGTTCTATTAGTAATTTCACGATCATTTGTTCAATTCGATACAAATAAAGTGCAAATGAGGCTTATTAGTTCAAAGCTGATCAAAATTGAAGTTCACTAAAAAGAGGAACGAATTCAAGACAACCCCTTTTAAAGCTGGTAAAGTACAATTTATGATAATAATGTAATTCAAGTGAAATTCTTTTAAAAAAAAATCAATATATTATTAGCTTATATTCGTTATATTTTACTTTAGTCATAAAATTGGATAAAATGATTTAACTCTAGCTGCATTTAGGGTCTTTCTGTTCATTTGTTGTAGATAATTTTTTAAACGAAAATAAAAATCTTCTTGAAACACTGATTAGCATATTTTAAGACAATTCAAATCATATCTCTGATCAAAAGGTGACAATCTAAGGTAAATTTAATTTCAGACAGATTTTTAAATTTTAATTACTTTTGTTAAGTTTCACAAATATTCTTGATAATTTTTAATGAAATCGCAAACCAGTTAGAGAAAGATGATTGAGATTATAATGATTTTTTTTAAAAAAATTCTGTTTGTTTAACATATTTCAGCACAGAAGAGAAAAATATAACTTACATAAAAGATTTTTAAATTATTAGGTGAAAACAGTTACCAATATTTTTATCTTCCTGAGATATTTTCAAAACCCTATATTTTTACTAAAATTTCACTAAAATATACATGAGCCATTTCTTCTAGTTATGTATTTAAAGGATCTTTTTTTCAATTACAGGTGTAATCTTCAGAAACTGTGAATTATATTTTTGGTTTTATAATAAGTTCTTTCAATGATGTGGATTGACACTTTAGAATTTTAAATTTCTACATCGGTCTTTAAAGAATTAAAACGTCAAATTTCTAAGAAAATAGGGTAAAAATATAAAAGTGATTGTATCAAAATCAGTAGAGAAAAACTATGATTTTGTTTTATTAATTTCTGAATATCTGAATGCATGTTCTTGAAATTGGCAAGTTCCTTAATGATGCCATATCTAAATAAAAATAGTAAACTTTTAAATGAAGTTTGATTAAAATCAAATAATTATTTGTTTGTTTTTTTTGTTGCTTTTTTTTTTTCGCTGGTGAACAATTTCCTAAATTTCGAAAAAAAAGCAGACATCACTCAAAAAAAAGACAAAAATTTATTCCTTTCTTTTTTTTTTTTCTTTTCTAGTCTACATTTAAGCCCTGTTAGTATTATTTTTCAATCCCATCAACTGGTGCTTTATTTAATTACATAAAAACATATTTATTTAGATGAATACAAAGAATTCATTTCATTCAGCTTTTCCTTTTTCCGCATTGGGTTTTCATAATGAAGATTTGAAACAAATTATTTAAATTAATTAATTATTTAATCAGTAGTAATACATTACTATGCATTTTTGTAATTAAGTGGTTTCTTCTTTTTTATTACATTCAAATACTTATTACAAAGTTTTTAAACCTTAATTATTTTTCTTGTACTGTTCATATTCAGTATCAAATTAAGCCGGTACAGCTAAATATTATGTACAGTATTTAATCACAGTAACATACAGACTATAGTTTCGGCTTACAAAAAGGAAGAAGCATTCTTCTATCATTTGATTGCTTGCAAAGTAACAGTATATATATGTATACAAGGTCGAATGAGGCGGGTGATGCCGTTGGGAATCCCGTGGAGGATGCCATGGGGATGTTTTGCATAAACTGACGTGTGGGATGGGCACATCCTACACCCTCCCTCTCCTTCAAGGTCAATATTATCACGACGTTTATAAATGGAGCGTTTAATTTGTCTTCTACACTTGAAACATTTAATAAGGAATTATGCATTTATCAAATACTCCAACAAAATGATTTCCTGAGACTTTCCTTCATCACAACTTTTAAGAGGGCCATTGCGGATTGTTATTATAATGATGACAGGAACAAGCTTAAGAAGAATCAACTATATTTCTCCATCGATTTTCTTTATTATAATATCACAATCACTTCTCCTGCACGTTTCAGAGCATTCTCACATGTTTCAATAAAGAGTTTAATGTGGATGATACGGGTGTCTTCTACGCCATTATGAGTGAAAATCATCAGTTCATGTACACTGGACGGACCCGCAGGGATTTAACTAACCGGCTTGCAGCGCATCGTAGGGCAAATAACACAACTTCACTTACTTTCCAACATCATTCAACACATCATTGCATACATTTAGGACTTCTCTCGTACTGGATTTCTGTGTTCCCGATTTCCGAAGGAAATGCCTTGATTCTATCTTCATTTTGTCTTCAGCGCAAGCATACAATGACTTTGTATCGGTTCCATCCATCAATTGAATATGGGATTAAAACGAAGTAGGAAGGTATACGGAAGAGAACATTGCCTTAATTAAAAAAAAAAAAAATTCCATGATTTCACCGTTTCATTTCACTTTCTTCTTTCAATATAATTATTTCATTTTATTTTCTTTTTTTTCCATTTCATGTAATTAATTTTATCCATTTTGTTTCTCATTTTGTCTGCTTTACATTTTTACAAAAGTCTTATTTCAAACTCATTTCTTCAAATCAATTTGAAATCACTTGACTTAAAATCTGAATCTCTTTTTTATCAGTTCATCATAGGAATGCTCAATACTGTTTCAGTGATATCTTCTCCCTTGGTCGAAAAAGAAGGGGATGAGGCTTTGTTTACATCTGAAGTTACTTTGATTGACACTAGGTCGATCACTGTATCCACATGTGGTGGTGTTTATTTCAAACGTTTCCCGTCTCTCCACAAGTTGCGATACCCATCCCACAGGTCCGTTTATGCAAAACATCTACATCTACAGGGATTCCCCTGGCATCCTCCACCTCATTGAACCTTGTCTACATATGTTCACTGCTACTTTGTAAGCAATCAATTACAAGAAGAAGGATTCTTACTTTTTGTAAGCCGAAACTGTAGTCTCTATTACTGTGAATTCATACTCTACACATTATTCAAGTTAACGGCTCAATTTTTGATACTGAGTTTTTAAATCTTATTTACAATTAAAAAAAAAACATATATACATACATATTGCACATAAGTTAACAAATAGTCTTATCTTAATATCTCTCACTTGGATAATACAAAAAATACTTTCACTTGATTATTACAGTTTAATTTTAGAAATTTCACTTTTCAAATATCGACTTGATATTTAATCACTTGGTGAAATCACTAATACGTATTATACTGACTCACAAAAAGTAAGGAAATCCCTTCCAAACTAATATAGTTAATTTACACCAATTGAAGCACTAGTAATCTGTTACTATTTATTCAGTAACTAAACTAATAATTTAACTGAAGCACAATTTTCAATTTGGTCGTAGCACTCGATGCTATTAGAATTATTTCTCGCACTTAATATTCACTTTATTAATTGCTACTGTTCTTATACAAATCTTCTAAGTACACTTACGATAATTACACTTGACTTATTAACTTGATAAGGTAAGTTCCGCTTTGAAACGGATTAATGTTTCAGATGCATACTTTCAGAGACAAACGCACACAAAGTAGAGAAACAAGGGATTGTTAAAATTTTAAAATTCTCTAATACAATATTCATTATGGGTATTTTGTTGATTAACTACATATGTTTGAAACATGGGTAAATAAACTTCACAAAACCTAACTGTTTCTATCCTCAATGTGCATAGTGTTATTCAACAATATATACTATTAAACAATGGTTGGCCTAACAGCTCTAAACCTCAATGTAATTAATTGCTCACAAATATAAAATAGCAATAATGGTTTTTGCACCTATGTGTAAGAATTAATAATCTATAATTCTCGATAACTAATAATGGCAAATTCACTCATGTGTGTTAATACATGGTAAGTATTTCTGTAATATGTATCAATTAACATTTCAGGTTTTCCCTTGTATGAATTAACAACTACGATCTCACTAGAATAAAGATTAATTATCCAAATACACACAATAGTCTTATTGTACTTGTATTTCTTCTAATCTTGAATTGCCACTAAATAAATAAATAAATGTACTCACAGTATGATGTCTTCAAGAGATGAAACATAGCTGGTACACTTTTCACTAAATAAAGCTTCCATGATATGCTAAGCAAATATTACTTTAGCTGATATCACTAATTAACACATTATTTAATTACAGGCCATATTCACTAATTTTATTTCACACTTGCACTATCGTGTGCGTATCCTTACACGAGCCAGTGCATATTATTATTCTGAATACGAACTCTGGATTCACTTATAAATTTTCGAACACACATTCAGCTCTTGTTATCACTTCCAGCTTGGGCACAATGACGTTGTCCTTTCACTTGTATGAATTGCTCCTGCTTTATCTTTAATTTTGGATTCCTCCTTAACGTGACTAATTCTTCAGATATCAAATGGTTTATCCTTACTAATGATATTCATTCCATTTAATAGTTCCATAACTTTACTCTTAATGTAATCCCTATTACAATTCGGAAACACTCTATGGATACGGGTAATAACTTTCTTCTACCTTCCGCAATATTTAATTGGGCCGCTCCAGGTAACTTGAAGTTTACTTTAATCCTTCCGCTAAAATCGCTTCTTCATTTCCAATCAGTCGAATACGCTTCTTCAAATAATTGTTAACCAAAAATAAATGATATCGTGAAACGATTCAGTTCTCTGCTACAGCTTACTTATTGCTGTTACCTACTAGGAAATGGATTCTTCCGTTTTGGGATTCCTTTAACTTATCCAATCCTAAATTTCATCGAACTCTTTCCGATTGAAATTTATCGTTACTATTTCCTATATTTCTTCTACGAATTGCGTCCTTTGAATATTCGTAAATAATATTATATTTCCTTTCGAAATATTCACAGCTTACGTCAGTTCAGCCTCGGTAACTTTCCGTACTTGCTGAGTCTTCTGACTTCTTAAATTAACGAGCAGGCTTTAGGAAATGTACTTATGCATCTTACTTGAATTTTGTTGACTGCGACTTCATAATAATTTCTTCTATAGTTTTGGCAGTAACTTCATTACTTTGAACTTCCCGCTCTTCGATATTGGAGACATTCGAACAGACGCAACCTTCCTGTCTCGATTCGACAATCGAACTCAACTTTACTGCGTCATAACACACACACTTCTACGTCATTACACTCACCGTCGTCTGACGTCATCAAAACTCGAATTTTCATTGAAGGAAAAAAAAAATATAGTAAACTTAATTTTCTTTTCAAGCATCACCATTATAATTTAATTAATTAATAAAAATACAACTCTTTTAAATTTACTATGGAAGTTAGTAAAATTTATAATACATTATCACGCTTCCGTAAATTATCTTTATTAAACCGTCGTCTTTAACTTGAATTTCACGGAGCAAAATATACGAAATCTTTCTGATGATTTGCATTTAATTTACTGAACATAATTTTACTCACAGTTCGTTATGAAGAGTTCACTTCTTGCATCCGTTCATTTACGCAATCGTTCGTCTCGGAATATTCTTAGCAAACATCGGCTGTTCAATATTCGCGCAGATAACTTGGTTCTGTCCTTTGACACTTCACCTAGTTAGTTCGGTACTTCGTAGACTTGCTTCTTTGAGAGGATTCGCCACTTCGCTTGACTTTCTTTTCATCAGCTGACTTGGCTCTCAGGTGACTTGCTTCACTTCGGCAATTGCGTTATTACCCGTGATGCCTTTCATACCAAGAATTTCTGCTGCCGTTCTTCTCAGTTGCAAAACTTATTCTCACTCCGTCTCAGCTCGAGAACGAGAACGAGATTCGAACGAGATGCGAGCTCCAGCTCCAGACTGAGTTCTTTCTTCCCTTCAATCTCTCACTTCCGACTGCTTAGACTCTTCAGACTCTTTTTTTAAAAAAAACGAGGCTGCGTTCGTCATTTTATCCCTTTACTTTGATGACGTAGTCACATCATTAATTATTCATTCTTTATTTCAATTAATTAATGAATAATAAATTTTCGTTTCAAGCCATTGAAAAATTCTATTTCATTATTTAGATTCACAATTATATATGAATATATCAACAAAACCTTTTCTCCTAGAACCGACTTTATCTTCTAACAGAGTATAATTTTTCATATTCATTAATGTCATAAAATTTTCAAAATTTCACTGCTTAGAGGTTTTGTCATTCCATCTGCTATATTTTTATTCAATGAGATACATCTAACTTCACCTTCCTTATTCTCTACTGCATTTCTTATAAAATGATATTTTATATCTATATGTCGACTCCGGCTTTTATTGATGCTATCAGTAGCTAGTTTTATTGCGGCTTGATTATCACAGCTTATAATTCCTGGATCCATTACATATTCTTTTTCACAAATTTCCACCGGAATGTTGCGTATAGCCTTGTACTCATTTACGCTTAATGAAAGGGCGACATATTCAGCTTCTTGCGTAGAAATTGGGATAATCTGCTGTAATCCAATGAATGGATCCTCCGCTGAGCATAATTACACATCCGAATGTTGACTTGCGGTCTTTCACATCATCTGCCCAGGTAGCATCACAGAATGTATTTACTTGCTCCCCGGTTTGAGTGTAAGTAAGTTTAAGATCTTCTTTTTCTTTTAAATATCTCAATATCCTTTTGAGTTGAAGATTATCCTGGTTTGTGGGATTAGACGTTTTACGTGAAAGTCTTTATATTTATGAAAGTGTATATTCGTGAAATTTATATTCGTGAAAGTTATATTCCTTTATATTCGTGAAAGTATTTATAGCATAATTTATATCCGGCCTACTTGAATTGCGTGGGCCCGGTAGCCGAGTGGGTAAGGCGCTTGGCTGCGGGTTGGAGGTCGCGGGTTCGATTCCCGGTCTCGGCGGAGACGGGAATTTTTCCACGCTCCATTCTCCTCCAAACGGGTCCTAGGGCCTACCCAGCCCTCTGTAGAATGGGTACCGGGTTTCTTTCCCGGGAGTTAAAGGCGGGCGGGCGTCGGGCTGACCTCCCGACCTCAACCTAGTCCCGTTGGTCAAGTAACGCCGGGACCTTACCTCCCGCGAGCCCTTGGGCCTGCATAGGCCTGTCGTGGCATCCTTTAACTTTAACTACTTGAATTGCATAAATAATGCAGGCTCCCAACTAGTCGGTAGTCCATTTGTTGCTGTGGGTTCAAGAGTTTTCCTTCTTCTTGTGTTTTACCAATGCTTGCGTCATGGGAGTACTTACACCTTTACAGTCTTACATCTTCGTCATTAATGATAAATCATTGACAAATGCTTTCTGATTAATTTCCATCCTTTTATTTTTCTGATCGTGTTCAATAATCATTTCTAAGAATTTTTTTACATGACCTAATCTTTTGATTTTGAATTGATTTTCTAGTTTTTTCAATGTAATATCCACCTTACTCATTGTCAGAAACTCATCTATTTACACTGTAATCAGAACCTTTGGATTTTCATCAAAATTTACACATATGCAGGGGTCTGAATTTATGTTACTAAATCGTTTTTGTTTTAATTTGGCCTTTAATTCAGCATATCACTGATGGCCGGCCTGGTTTAATCCATTCAGTGCCTTTTTCAGTAAAATACAATCACAATTTGATTTATCATTTACAACTTCCTCTGGTATTAGTAGATAGATCTCTTTGTCGAGATTTCCATACAAATGTGCAGCATTAATATAGCTCTGTTCCATGAACCACGACTGATCTGTAGCTAAGGATAACAATAGTCGAATACTTGTCATGCTCGGGGCAGGTGCGTAAGTTTTATTATAATCAACAAATTAAATAAAACCATTTACCACAAGACAAGCATTGTATCTATCGATTTGTCCATCATTATCATATTTTACTTTGAACATCCATTTTGTTGACAATAGAGTTGCATAAGTTGGAATTTTTACTTTCTTCCACGTTTTGTGTGTATTAATACTCTTTAATTCTTCATCTATGGCCTTTTTCCAATTTTCGGAATTTTCACAAGTGATGGCTTCTTGGCAAGTTTTAGGTTCATTTATACGTACATAGAATGCTTTCATGCCTTTTGGTTTCGTTACTGTCCCCGATCGTAATATCATACGCTCTTCTTGATCAGCTATACTTTCACTGTTCGATTCCTCATCAGATCGTTTTGTTTCACTGAGCTCATCATCCGAATCATCGGTTGAGGTTTCTTCTTTATTGGAGGAATCTTCAATTCGAAATACTTTCGTGTACTCCTCTGGTTTAATTATTTTGGCGTTTAATAATTCAACACCAAGTTTATTTACATGAATATATAATTTACCGGTTTCTTCAATTTTCCTCTTCTCAGGTACCCATATCTTACCACCTCTGATCTTGAGCGAATATCCGATCAGTATTCCTTGATATGCCCTTAAGTGGAATGTATTGGTCCTTTGAATTTTTGATACTCGTACATATATAGAGATCCCAAGTTTTCTTACATGTCTGACACTTGGGTTATATCTATCGCCATTCCATACTTTCAACGGAATTTGATTGTTGATACTCTCACACGGTGAACGATTAAGCAGATAGTTCGCACATTCCTTAGCAAAAATCCAGGACCCTGGTAGTAGTTTTGATGCTACTAATGGAGTACGTGCAGTATCCAACAATGTTCGGTTATATCTTTTGGCTATCTCGTTAGTTTGAGGTATATATGCTGAGGAAAATATTTGTTTTATTCCTTTATCCATAAAGAATTTACTAAGTTCAGCATTCATGTATTCTTTCCCCTGATCAGGCATTATTCCTTTTACTTTCTTTTTCATTTGCCTTTTAACAAAATGGATGAAGTCTTTTATTACTCTTGGTACCTCTTCTTCGACTTAACAAGTATACAAAAGCTCTTCTCGAGAAATCGTCAATAAAAGTGAGTATATACTGAGCACGATAGTGATTGCTATGTTAATAGGTCCACATACATCTGTATATATCAGTTCTTTAGTATCCGTACTTCTTAAGTAATTTAAATTATGGTGTGATCTAGCTGTTAATTTTCCAAGCTTACATGAATTACATATTGTTTTCTGATTCACCTGAGTTGAATCTAATCCACGTAACAAATTTTCTTGCATTACTACTTGTAATTATCATTAAGAAATGTGGCCCAGTCTTTCATGCCATAGTTCACTTCTGTCATAGGTAATGTAATGTAATGTGGTGAGCGTGGGGGGCTTGACAGCCGAGCACCGGACCTCAAAGATCTATGGTGCTATCCCACGGAAATAAGGACAGACGGAGAAATAGACTGAGAAAGGATGGTGTGATAAATGCAGGGGAAACGGGAGAACCCCGGGAAAACCTGCCCAGCGCGGATAGCCACCATCAACGAAACCCACGTGAGAACCGAACCCGGTAGTCATAGGTAGTCTTCGCAAATGATGTCAACTGATCTCGATACATATTCACTTTTGCATGCTACAAACTTTCAATAAGTTCACCCTTCAATATGTAGTCCTTCTTCCGATCTGAAACGATACATGATCTTCCATCCATGTGTTATACAAAGTTCGTTTGTGCCAACTGTGTTGAAGATATTAAATTTACCTCAAGCTGAGGCACATGGAATACATTATGCAGTAATAAGATTACATATCTTTGATTTGTGATTGTGCATTTTAATTTTACAATTCCCTTTCCTACGGCTTTGGTAGGTTTGATTGAAGCTCCATGGATCTCTACTGGATCATTAAGTTTACTATTGTGAGAAAAAATTCTCTTCCTGGCAACATATATGATGTGTTGTGGCCCTATCTAATAGTCAAGTTTCTTTACTTCAATTGGCAAGCATACACTTCGCTGAATTTCTTATAGAAATTCCTCAGTATGACTTTGTCTGAATAGAATCAGAGCTTTCCATACATAGTTAGATTTCTGTTATCTCTTATGTAACAACAGCTTCTAGCAATGTATCCCTGTTTATCACAAATGTAGCACTTCCAATGCACAGTCTTCGAGACTTTACTTTTATTCATTTTTGTTTTGTATGCACTAACTTCTGCTTAGTTCATGCTAGAATCTGAAAAGGTCACTGCTTCCATAAAAGGTGATGTCCGAATCCTGTGATCTGATTGACTGATTGGTAATTATATCATGTCAAATGGCAGGCGACTGACAGTCCATTTGATATTATGTCATTTTCCATAAATGGAAAAATTTTATTTCCGTGATTGTGATTCGATGAAAAAAATTCATTGTTATTACGTCACATTGGCTATAAAATGCCGTGCCAAGGGATAATCTCTCTCTTAACCCGTAGATCTTACTTAGCGCTTATCGCTACCCCCTGATGCCTTCGTGTGCTCTCCCTATCTCGTACCTCTTACCTTTTACCATGACCATGGACGGTAGCTTAGGCAGTGCTAAAGCAAAAGTTATTATAGTTTAGGTGGCAACTGTTTGGATAGCCCTAACTTAACCGTCGCCTACAACCCAAGTCCCATCAGATGGGTAAAACCTTACGAGTGAATCTCCGAAGCTGTAATTTCAAACCTTAGTTATCGAGACTTAGCTAGATAAATTGGAGTGTTAATTATTAGTAACAATAATTCAACAATGCTACGAATGGTTTTAGTGCCTAGGGACAGGAATTTAGAATTTACTTCGCCGCAAAAAGCGAGCGCCACTTTGTGTAGAAAGAAAGAAATTACCACAAAAGAAATAACTGCAACCATAGCATTAAAATGCCAGCAAAGCGATAGTGGACGGAATTACTATGTGATAAATTCTTTGTGTCAACAACATTGTAAAGCAAATTAAAAGTGCATCAGCAGCATAGCGTAGATTAAATTAAATTAAAGCTTTCGTATTATTAGTGGACGTCTATCAACTAAAAGAGTCCCACAGTTGTGTTTGTAGCTAAGTAATTAACTTTATATTATTGTTGAATGCTGACCGCGTGTGATTTTTGTGTTATCGAACTTACTGGGATGTGCAGACACCACGACCGAGGGAATAACTGAGCTAGACACCAGGCATTCTGAGGGCATTGGAGCATCGGGTTGCAGCGGGAATAGGAACTTAAATCAATAAATTGATTGGCACCCACCACAAAAGAAGAAAAAGGTTATTAAATGGAAATCTAGAATTCTATCTTACGACCGTTACAATTTCCAGGACTCGACGGCGGAGTTGAGCCAGAACTCATGCATTGCCGCTGTTCTGCACGGGCATCACCAACCCCGTTCCGGCACATATATTGGCGCCCAACGTGGGGCTAGCATGAGCAGGAGGTGGCTTAGAGTTCTTGCCCTGCCTCAACACCACCCCGTTCCGTCACAATATATAATATATATATATACATATGCAGCCAAGATACAATGAGGTGAAGGAAGCACTGGGGAATCCCTATAGATGTTTTGCATACACTAATGCAGTGTTTCCCAACCGATGAGTCGCGACCCACTAATGGGTCGCGGAAGGGTAACAGGTGGGTCACCACTTGACCCTAAAGCCTCGCGAGCAACATCTAATTTTGCACCAACTTTAGTCGGCTGACTTCGAGTCCGCCAACTTTTTGTCAGCCCCGAACACTTTCCAATTCGCAAATCGAAAATCCGAAAAAAAAAATCGAGGTTTTGTCGCGTTGTGGAATTGGCAAAACACTATTAAAATCTTGGTCTCTGAGGGAATATATTTTGATTTTAATAATTGTATTGTCGCAATTTATGTATTTGATGTTTTTTGTATTTGATAATATCTTGTATATTATTATTATTATATTTCATGGTCAAATATTATTTTTGATGGTTCGAGCATATTTAGAAAACAATATGTGAGAAAGGATAAAGAAAACTTCGAAAAAAGAAGTTGAGCATTCAATCAAGTGATCATATGTTTTGCCTGTGTTTCCTTTTCCCGTGGGAAAGCAGAAAAAAAGTGAAATACATACTGGCGATAAAGTTCGAGTCAGGTGGTGGAATTATAGCGGACCCATTAGCTAATTAAAAAGTGAAATTTATGTTTTTGGCGCGAAAGCGAAAAAGTGGTCTGACGGGATCTGTTCAGTGAAACAGAACAGCGAAGGTAGCAGTCGTGCGTGGGCATTGAATTTTCGCAAAAAACATTTGTTTTAAATTTTGAAAAAGTTTTGAAGATGGACAAATGGTTAAAAACAGGATCTTTTGGTAAGAGGACAATTTTTCAAGTAACTATTG
Source organism: Thereuonema tuberculata (assembly GCA_023159025.1). NCBI lineage: Eukaryota > Metazoa > Arthropoda > Chilopoda > Scutigeromorpha > Scutigeridae > Thereuonema > Thereuonema tuberculata. The sequence continues at coordinate 2,812 of JAFIDM010103195.1, read as the reverse complement.
ATGATGGTGAGCCTGGCCCATCAAATACTAACCTAATAAATTCTGAAAAGGGTAAAGTACAGGCGAATGCAAAGAAACCAAAAACTTTCTTCAGGAAATGTAATACCGATTATACGAAATATGGGTTTACATTTGTAGGCACAGAGGAAGAACCATTACCTCAATGTGTAATTTGCTTTGAAACATTGGCAAATCATAGCATTAAGCCTTCTAAGCTAGAAAGGCACATTTCAACCAAACATCCAGAATGTGTTAATAAGCCTATATTTTTTTTTCAAAATAAGAAAAGAGATTTGATATCGACTCGGATCAGTATGGAAAATGTCTCAACAGGACATGAAAATAAAGAAGTTACAATGGTTTCGTACCAACTGTCACTGTTGATTGCCAAAGAAGGTGCACCTCATACAGCAGGTGAGAATATCATTTTGCCAGCTGCTAAGCTTATTTCTGCCTCTTTCTTTGACGAAAAAAGCAATGAAGAAAATAGCAGAAATACCGCTATCAAATATCACGGGTAAAAGGAGAATAGAAGAATTGTCTGAAAATATAAAACAGCAATTTATAAATCTGCTTTGAAAGGAAGTGACTTTTACTCCTTACAATTGGATGAAAGCCACTGATATAGCTGATAATGCCAAATTATTAGCATTTGTAAGATTTGAGAGCAATGAATCAGTAGAAGAAGAATTGTTATTCTGCAGACCTTTACCTACCAGTACGACTGGGGCTGATATTTTCAATTGTTTGGATGGTTTTATGAAAGAAAACGAAATTGACTGATCTAAGTGTGTCGGAGTAACAACCGATGGAGCCCGTGCCATGTCTGGCAAATACTCAGGACAAGCAGCGAAAATTAAGGCAGTTTCTCCATTAGTTGAATGGGTTCACTGTAGTATTCACAGAGAGGCTTTGGCGGTGAAAGGAATGAAAGAAAACCTCAAAGACACACTTGACGATTCTGTTAAAATCGTAAATTTAATCAAGTCCCAGCCTAAAAACTCAAAGAGTCTTTGGTGTGCTGTGCGATGAAATGGGGAGTGAGCATAAACAACTACACCTGCACTGTGAAATCCAGAGGAAAAGTTCTGGCCAAGTTGTTTGAGCTTCGTGATGAGGTACGGTTGTTCTTATCACAATTGCAAGCAAAAGGAAAGTCGAAAGCTCAAGTCTTTTTAGACAACTGCCTTAATGATGAGATTTGGTTAATAAAGTTGGCATTAGCGGACATTTTCAGTTCTCTAAATACTCTTAATTTGACCTTACAAGGAAAAGATGTCCACAAATTTTTGTGCAAGACAAAGTTAATGCTACTATCAAAAAGATACAACGGTGGTCTGATAAAGTTCAGAAAAATATCTTTGATGCCTTCCCACTTCTGAACGATTTTTTGGACGAGAATGAAGTAAATGAAGAAACTTCAAAAATGATCTTTGATGATCTTGAGGCCTTGGCTTATAACCTAAGACGCTACTTCCCACCCATAGAAGAAGGAAAGGAGTGGATTAAAAATCCATTCGATGAGGACAACTTAAAGAATCTTAACCTCACGACCTTCCAGGTAAGCTACTATTTTCAATCTTAAAATATTACCATAACCAAACAGATGTTTATTTCTTTTTAACATCTTGAAATTTATAACTAATCATAATAATAAAATATAAATGCCTCAATTTGAAATATTTTAACAAAATTGAATTCTTTCTAAAAATAATATTATAATACTGTATTTATTAATTTTCTTATTGCAAAATAAGATGTCAGTTTTGTGAAGTTTTATATTCAAATACTAAGTTTTGAAATGTGTGGCTATTTTAGCTTTGCCCTTTATTTATTTTATTGATGTAGATAAGTATTTTTCTAATAATTAATTATTTTGTTTTATTTTGCAGGAAAATGAACTCATTGAACTTTCTTGTGATTTCATAATGAAGTCACTCTATAAGGTGAAAGATTTAACAACTTTTTGGATGGAAACGAGGACAGAATATCCAACAATATCCGTAATTGCATTGAGGTTTCTAATGGTATTCACCACTAGGTATTTAAGTGAACGTACTTTTTCAACTTTGGTTTTCCTAAAAAACAAACAGAAATCAAATCAATGTTGAAAGTGACTTAAGGTTAAAAACATCTTCATTTAATCCCGACATTGAAGTGTTAGTTCAATCAAAACAGTCCCAAAAAATCTCATTAATATTGTATTTTTAGTTGAAAACAGCAATTTTACATATTGATGGATTTGTGATAACAATTTTCTTAACTGTAATCATATCAAAGCTGTATGAATTTTTGTGCCTGAAAAATTAAAGTGGTCTTTGTGTATTTTTATAATTATAGTTTTTATCTTCAACCAGGAACACACTTGTTAGTGAGTATGAAACCACTTGTTACATATATTGCAAACATATATCTATTGTTAAATAAATAATGTTTTGCTACAAAGTGCTTAAATTTTTCACACATTTTCAAATCAGAACACAAATTGTTAATCAATTATCAATTTGTACCTTCAAAAAAGCATATTATATATATAAGGAAGGGATACGATACAAATATGATTTTTTACTTCACCATGGACTGATGGACCGTGGATGTATTCCGATAAGGAAAGGTGGGTCGCCAGCTGAAAAAGGTTGGGAACCACTGTTGTAGACAATTAAACTCCGTAGGGGAGAGGAACCTTGTGAGAAATTAAAAGTGCGTAATTAATCAGGAAAATTTAATTTGAACTGTTGCAAGTGTGTGCAACAGGATAAAGAAATTAAGATATTATACGTTGTGCTACAACATTAAATTGTGAATGAGAAGT
>JAFIDM010103194.1:0-16079 GCA_023159025.1 Thereuonema tuberculata | reverse complement strand
AACAATTGATTTTATAAAAATGTCTTTAATTATTGTAATATAATATGTCTGTATCGTGCAAACCAGTGAATGTAATGGAAGTTAATCTTTGTTATTTAAATGGTTTGAAAAAGCGGGAAGATGGTATTCTCCGCGAAATATCACCATTAATAAAATGAAATTTATCCGTAGATGGAGTTTTCTAATTTAAACAAGATGTAACGGTCTTTCGGCTTCTCTTGCATGCTGGATGTCATGATAAAGTAGCGCCAGTGCCGAAACCAGGAACCACATAGGAATGGCTGAAGGCTGCGAGGATGGAAACCAATCGGCAGGCCACATAGTAGTAAAGATCGTGGCAATGTTCACGAAACAGGCTGGATGATTGGGTGACGTCCCAGGCTAGATGATTGGATCAAGTCACAGGAATCTGCATGCAAAAAGACTGAAGTAATTTGAATTAAGACCTATTTTCTTTTTTCTGATTTTTTAATAATAATAATTTTTTTTTTCCTTTCTCCTTTACAATTAAAAGTTAGGAAATTAAAAAGAAAACACAAAAGTAAAATTCCTATTTATTTTTATAATTTTAAGGACAAACTTTTTAAGAATTAAAAGAAAGTAAGAGGAAAAAAATAAATAAAAATAAAAAATAAAACGAAAATAAAAATAAAAAAAAAACAAAAGCACGAACAGCAAAAACAATAAGAATAAACAAGAGGAATTTTGATAGGATCCAACTACAACAAATAGATGAAGACTTTAAAAAGAACAACACAAGAACATTCTATAAAGCCTTTAAGCAAAACATTCAGGGATATCAACCATGTTTCAAAAACGAAGAAGGAAGGATAGCCCTGAATAACCAAGAAAACTGCAAAATACTTGCAAAATACTTCGAAAAACTACTGAACTGTGAAAAACCGAAAACAAAATTCCCTAAACAAAATCCGAAATGTAAATTTGAAAACTCCAAGCCACCGAACCTAGCAGAAATCCAACAGATTATTAGAGAACTAAAAAATGATAAAGCTCCAGGAGAGGACTCAATTATAGCAGAAATGTGGAAAAGCGTAGATATCAAAACAGTCAAAAGCCTACATAAAATAATACAAAATATCTGGGAAACGGAGGAAATACCGGAAGATTGGAAAACAGCCATGATCCACCCTATACACAAAAAAGGAGATAAAACTGATGCCAACAATTATAGGGGAATATCACTCCTTTCGGTTACATACAAAATCCTTTCCAAAGCTTTACAAAACAGATTGGAGGCCCAACTGGATCCACAATTAGGTGACTACCAGGGAGGTTTCAGGAAGGGACGATCATGTGCAGAACAGATATTAAATTTGAAACTCATAATAAGGTACAGGAGACTGAGATCCAAGGACATTCATGTGACATTCGTGGACTTCAAAAAGGCATACGATTCTATAGATAGAGACACACTTTTCAATATATTGGAGGAATTCGGAGCTGATGACAAATCAATTGCAATCACTAAAAAAACTCTAACAAACACGAAGTCAAAAGTAAAATTTTTGGGAGAGATTTCAGAACCATTTGAGGTGAAAACAGGAGTAAGACAGGGAGATGGGCTTTCCCCATTGCTCTTCAACTGTGTGCTGGAGAAAGTAATGAGAGAGTGGAGGAAAAGAATGGAAGAGGAAGGAATCAAGAAAATAAAAATAGGAAGAAAGAAAGATAACTTGGAAATTGACTGCCTGGCTTTTGCAGACGATCTTGCAATTCTAGCGGAAAACATTGAAGATGCAAGAAGACAAATAACTATACTGAAAGAGACAGCAGAAAAGGCTGGACTACAAATATCTTATGAAAAGACGGAATACATGACCAATAGAAAAGATGCACCAAGACAGATCACAACAAAGTATGGGAAAATCAAGAGGGTTAATAAGTTCAAATACCTGGGAGAAATAATTCAACCAAACGCCCTTGACAAAGAAGCGGTCCTAGCAAGAGCAAGAAAAATGGAACTCTCATTCCAGTTGACAAAAAATATACACAACAAGAAGTCCATATCTATAAATGCTAAAATTAGGCACTACAATACAGTCATTAAGCCAGAAGGCCTCTACGCCTCAGAATGCCTTGCACTAAACACAGCCAGACAATTAGAAGAGGTAGAAAAAAAGGAAAGAAAGATCTTACGGAAAATCCTGGGACCAAAATATGAAGATGGAAAATGGAAACTGAGAAACAACAAGGAAATCTACGCAAAAACAGAAAAAATAACTGACACAATGAGGAAAAGAAGAGTGACTTTCTACGGACACATTAAAAGAATGAGTGAAGGTAGACTGACGAAGATAATTATTCGCCTTCTTCGACAGAAACCCCAAGACTCAGATGACATGGATCAAAGAGGTCAGAAAAGACATGGAAGAAATGAAAATAGATGGAGAAGTGGTGGAGAGAAGAGAAAAATTCAGAAAAAAAATCAGGGGATTCAAGGGTTTTCAAGAAAAGGCAAAGAAGAAGACGGGGGCAAAATGGACGGAAGAAAGAAGGAAACAACATGGAGAAAGAATGAGAGAATACTGGAAGAGAAGAAATCATGAGTTATTTCACGTGGTCCATAGTCGGCCAAATTCGAAGAAAGAAGAAGGAGAAGAAGAAAAAAATTACAAAATAAAATATAAAATGAAATTTTAAAAAAGTTCAAAATTTAAAACAGAAAAGAAATGATAAAAAGGACAAAAATAAGGAGTGGTTAATGATTAAAAGAAAAATGAGGGTAATGAGCAATTATGAATTCATTATTGATGTTGTTATTTTTTATCTGCTTTTTTTATTCCTTGTTTCTTAGACCTTACCATGGACGGGACGGATAAGGAAACTCTGTAAGTCGCAAGTGCTGTTAAACTAAAGTATGTTTGCATGCATTTTCTGTGGAAGTCCATATTCGATCTTGCAAGTATTAAGAGTTGGCGCTGGCGTGCCTATATGTAAGGTACATTTCATTTCTAGTAGTGTATGCCCTCCTATGCCCGGCCACCCGATCGGTGATCGCGCTGCGGGTCTGCCATATGTAAGAGCAGTTGCAGGCATCCAATAGCATACACGACCAATACATTAGAAGTATTTCGTTTCTGCGTAGTATTAAAGTTAGCTGCAATAGTAGATCTGGCCGCAGCTCTAAAGCAAATGTTGTTGGGTTTGCATAATTTACGCAGTTGCGGAAATCCATGAGGATGATATGTAATGGACACATATGTAATTACCATTGCTGCTTGCATGGGTGTTACTAAGTTGTTGTAATGACGGTTGATGACATTTTTAAAATGTCCATTAATAAATGGATAATCATTATCTATTAATATGCATCTGGTGTTAGTGAGCTTTTGATCATAAACTGTGGGGAACTTGATAATTTAAAATTTCTATAAACTAGAATGGTTATTACATTGATTTTAACGGATAGAGGTACATTAAAATTGAAATTCAGGGTGATACCTGCAAACCTGGGTTTACGAAATACGGAAGTACAAAATTATCCGTTGGAGCGCTTCGAATTTATATAGAGATAAGGGAGAGCAGAATCTTGTTCTTTTTCAACTTCAAATTGTATATCCTCGCAAATATGATTGAAGATATCTTGAATTCCGTCGATAAAGGTGGAGTCCAACTAGTCGTAATTGTATAATAATTTTTGGACAAAAGTTCTTATTAAATCTAATCAGGTACGTACATAAGTACGGCTTAATTAATAATATCAATGAAATTCAGTGAACGTATAATATTATTTTCAATCGGTACGAATGAACTTGTGGAATATTTGCAAGATCTAGAAGCAAACAAAACATTGTATGAAACAAAGTGAGTCAAACTTTTGTCAAATATGTATATTGTTTGAATATGTTTTTTCTTATTTCTTCTAAAGCAAAAACAAGAACAGTAAACTCAAGAAATGTCTACCTTTAAATGAGCATTTAATCAACATATGAAACTTAATATTATTATTACTCAAAAGCAATTAAATCAAAATTTTTCTATAAATTAAGAAATAAAGTATTTACTTAAAGTAAAGGTTATAGTAAAGTTAAAGAAAGGAGGCAGAAAATATTTTAAAACATTGCAATAACTAATGTATTTCTACTTTCTTTCATATAATATTATAAATATTTCATTACGAAATGAAAACAGAACTAAATAAAAGAACATTTATAGATTTCTTCTTGAAATTTGATTGTATTATTTTCCTTTGATTGTTTTTCAAAATTTAAATAACAAAAAAAGTCTTAAACCCTACATTATTTAGAAACTAGCAGCAAAGCCTGTCGGACGACAGACATAAAAAAATCTGAAAAATCCCTTTTATTATCAACTATCATCTAGAAAGTAAATATCTCCTTATAGACTACATTTTTTGTAAAAACAGCATCAGATTCTTCTATCAGATGTCCTTGATCTATTCGGTCAAGAATTTGGATTTTAACGTCGCAAGCACGACGTGCTCGAGGAATAGCAACATATAACTGTCCATTACTAAAAACAGGCTCTGGTAAATAAATACCCACCATATCTAAAGTTTGTCCTTGTAAATAAATTTTCCTAAAAATAAGAATAGAATAATTAATATTTTTGACCCATAACGTCAAAAGGAATTTAAACTCACCTTTGTAATCTAAAAGGTGCGCTAAATTGTGAACGAAGCTTCTACGGCAAAAATGGTGTTGAGTTTCGAAATCAGCGTATGCAACTAAATATGTCAAATTTCATTAAAATGGATGCAGTGGGCAACAAAATTATTTGGTTTTGAACGTATGTTTTGTTAGAAATTCAGTTGTCAAGGTCAGTTTCCAAGGATAAAATTTCATGGAAACAACATGGAATGACAAAATGAACTAATACTTCATCCAATATGAGTACCCTTGATTCAATGGTACCATTGAGAACTTTTGATCTATCTTAATAGCTTATTTATATCGAGTTATAGATAGACAGACAGACGAACTTAGCCAATAATATAAGTTGATGGAAATTTTCTGTTGAAAGAACTCATATAATTTTTTCCTTTTTTAAGACTAAATTTAATTAAATTAAAATCTACATAATGGATGAAAGGTGAATAACTTTAATTATATCAAATGAAATACCAAAGGATTGATTATATACAAGGAATAACTGACCACTTTTGCAATCGATTTTTTAGTTCCTAAATCGATTTCTACAAGGAAAGTTGTCATCTTTTTGTAGTTTTTTCGGCATGGAACAAATTGGAGCAAATTGGAATTAGAGCAGATTTTGTAATATTTTAAGAAAATAACAGTGAAATTTATTATTTCTGTCTCAGTATTATCAGTATTATCTAGTTCCTTTTTTCGATTTATTTTTGGATTTATTTTAGTGTCAGACCGCTTATAAATGTAATGTCTCAAATATTATTTCGTAATTATGAAAACATTTTAAAATTGTTTTTTTCAACTATTGAAGCACTCTATTCATTGTTATAAAAAAAGATGCTCAAATAGAAAATACTGAACTGCCTACTACGCAGTCAGGGGGGGTCTCTATCTAATAACCTTGCTACGCAGCGATTTGGAACCCTCAGGAAAAAATATCTACTCTAAATCTTTCAATAATCACTTAATGAATTCTATTGAAATGTTTAAAACAGATTAAATTTCATTGTTGAAAAATCGATACTCATTAAAAATTTATTGAATTCTTTATGATACTAGATATGCTATCGCTACAACATTTTATTCCAACCATCAATTGACCTTTCAATTCTTGAAGCCATCAGATAAAATTCAAATTAACAGAATACCTAAATAGGTTTTATAAAAAACATTCACTATGTATTCAAATATTTATTACTTTTACAACTGTAAATAAATATCATCTCTTTAATTGTACTTTTAGTAATTTCGTGATGATTTATTCATGCAAAATAAATAAAGTAAAAACGAGGCTTATTAGTTGCAAGCAGAAATCAAAATTGAAATAGATTAAAACGAGGAACAAATTCAAGCAAACATCTTTTAAAGTTAGTAAAATATAATTGATGGTAATAATATATATGAAGAAAATTTTTTAAAAACTTCAGTACGGTATTTGATTATATTGGTAATATCTTATTTTATTCACAAAGTCTAAAATTTGATAACTGAATTATCTCATAATTTTGTATCTTCAGTTTTCTAAGAGCAAAATCTAACAATGTAATTTTCTAAAATTATAGATATTGTCGTGAAAATTTTTGAAGAAATGGTAAAGAAGTAATGTCTGAGATTATAATCATTTGATAAAAATATAAAATATGTTTTCATAAGGTATGTAAGCACAGTAGAGAAGAATATAAGAGATTTCTAGATTGTCAGGAGTAAACACTTTGGAAAATCTTCTTCACGATAAAAGAAACCCGTATTTTTTACTGGACCACAGGATTCCCGAACTTACATGTGGGTACCTGGGGAAAATTTATCAGTACAAAATCGTATCGTATATACTTAACGAAAATAAAGTTTTAAATATAAGTTTCATTGAGATCAAATAATTCTATTTTTATTTGTTTTCCCCAGAAAACAGATAACACTCCAAAAAACCATCATTAAATTCATTCGAGTGAGGAAATGACTTAAATTCGATTCACATGTATACTTAGCACGATAAATGTTTCAATAAATATTAAAATTAATAATCTTTAAATCTAAAATTTTGTAATGTTTAGACATATAATAATTCTCAACCACATATAAAGTCTCAAAACATTATAACATATTCTTGAAAACAAAATATAAGTTTTGTGGCTTCATTTTGTTTCTCCTTGGCTTTCTTCAATCCTTCTCATATTAATGTTTTTTCAGAATCAACTATCTTTTTTAATAGCACCGAAGCATCTATATTAATGAAAATAGTTGACATTTAGAATTAGTGATATTTAGAAGAAAGAATCTGCTTTTATTTGAAAAACATTCTCAGTCAGATTTGACACTCACAACAAATATCAATTTCAGACAAATAGATAATTTTCGGTTGATTTTGGTGTTTAAAAATTGAAATAAATTAAATAAAATAATTTCTGAATACAGTTTTAAGCTTCTGAAAGACGCATTATATCCCCGGTTTTTCTTTCTGTATGTGGACACATATCCCACTATGTTTCGCAACGGCTTTTGTTAGCTTAGTTGGTTACAGCCTCGTGCTAAGAACGCTACTATCTTGGGTTCGATCCCCTCATGGGCCATTCTTATTCCTAATTTTTTTCTCCCCATTTGAAATCTTTTCACTGTTTCTGAACGTAAGGTTTTCATATCATTATTCGTAGTTCAATGTATTAACAAGGTTTGAGTTAAGAATGACGACTATTCCATATAAATAGCGATGGGTAAGATAACATGGGGTCGAAAAGAGACCAGCGCGTGCATTTTCTCGAACATCCCGGCGCAGTCTATTCTAAAGTATAGGATACTCAGAAGCCCTTTCGAAGCACAGTGATTGGTTTCCTAATCGCTGTCCCTACCTTGTTACGTTAATAGAATAGTAAAAAACAAACCACAAAGTAAAAGAAGTAATGCTTGTCGTCCCAAATTATGAATAGATGCAAATATTAGAATCATAAATAGTTATAGGAAAAAGAAATTTTAAATATTTTTTAAAGTTTTTGTTATTATTTATAGTGATAATGTTTAATTTATAGTGATTTCCGAGAATGGTTTCTCGATAGTTGAACATTATCTTTTCAGTTTTTACGAAAACTAACAAACGAAAGAACATTGTATTTTGAAGTATTTTATTACCATGCTGGTTCAAAATAGAAATCATTCTTGTAGGCGGATGGACGACTATTTTGTTTTACATATTATATTTTTATACACATACACATTTTCTTCTCCTACAATCGCCTTAAGTGAAGTAATAGGCCTACTTATTATAAAAATATATGGTTTGTTCATGAGCTACCATGAGAGAATGGAAATAAGAAGATCCTCATGAGAACTAAAAAGAAATTTGTCTAAACTTTTCCTCTGCAATTTGAGTCACTATTCTTCAATAGAACTGTTTTTCTATCAGGTTTTTTCGCAGTATAACTAAATTCTTTTATCTTAATATTTTTGTTTGTTTAGAAAAGTTTGTTAAGTATTTTCTGTATATTTATTTTCTTTACTTATACGAATGTACTTGTGGAATATTTGTAAGATTTAAACCTAAAGGAAATTTAATTGATTTGAAAAACGGAGATATTGGAAAGAATAAGCTAGAAGCAAAACAAACATCATATGAAACAAAGTGAGTCAATCTTTTGTCTCATATGTACATTCCTTGAATATATTTTTTCTAGTTTCTTCTAAAGGAAAAACAAGAACAGTAAACTCAATAAATGTCTCCCTTTGTATGAGTATTTATTCCACATATGAAATTTATTATTATTATTATTTTAAATTAATTAAATCTTAAAAGCTTTCCAAATTAAGAAAAAAAATACTTATTTTCAATTAAAGTTAAACAAAGGAGACAGAAAATATTAAAAAATTTTTCAATCACTATCGTATTTCTGTTTTTTTTTAATATAATATTATAAATATTTCATTACAAATAAAAACAGAACTAAATCAAAGAACGTTTATAGATTTCTAGTTGAAATTTCATTTATTATTTTCCTTTGGTTGCTTTTCAAAATTTTATGAACAAAAAAAATAATAAAAAAAACCGTAAATTATTTTCAAATGGAAATTCCTGCTGAAAGAGAACGATTCAAATTCTTTCAATTTTTAAAAACAAAAAAAAAATTAAATTTCAAAATCGACATAATTGATGAAAGATGAATAACTTTAATTATATCAAATAAAATGCCAATGAGTGGATTACATACAAGGATTAACTGACCCCTTTACCAATCCATTTTTTAGTGCCTAATCGTTTTCTTCATCAAAGTTGTCGTCTTTTCGTAGTTTTACGGTAGAGAACCACTTGGAGCAATGAATTTTAATTAGATCTAGTCGGCTACCCGTCGCTTCGCTCCGGAAGCCTCCCTTATGTAACGGAAAACAATTTCTTATTTATTAAAACACACACACACACACACACACACATAAATTACATCAAGGAAACTAAAAGCTTTTTTTTTTAATTTAATTTTTGATGTCTATATTCTCTCCATCTACGATTGCTTTTAGAACCACCTTGTAAATCATATATCTATGATATATTTTTATTTTTTAGAGAGATTAGAATGTAGGCCTAGTGGTCTAATGGCTAAGACGTCTAACTTCTGAGCAGTATTCTACCTAATAGAAATAGTGCATCTTTCTTTCTTGACTATCTTTTTTTTTTATTCCTATTGATACTTTTCAGTGGTTTTCGAATTAGAAACAGTGATGGTTTTTGAGTTACAAATAGTGATTTTTCTGTATTCTATCTAATAGAAATACTGCTTCTTTCTTTTTTAAGTCTCTTTTTTTATTCTAAGTGGCACTTTTCAGTGGCTTTTGTGTTCCAAATATTGATGGTTTCTGAGTTACAGATAGTGATTTTTCAGTATTCTATCTAATAGAAGTATCGCATCATTCTTTTTTTACTCTCATTTTAATTATAATTGTCACTTTTCAGTGACGTTTGAGTTACATTTATTGATGGTTTTTGAGTTGCAAATAGTGATTTTTTCGGTATTCCACCTCAAAAAAAGTGCTTCTCTCTTTCTTGACTCTGTTTTTTAACTCCAACATCTGTCGTGAAAACCACATATTTTTCAATATCACATAGGATTTGGTTAAGTAAGAATATTTAAAATATTGCAACGTTTGGGCAGTTCTAATTGTCAGTTTCGAATTACAAATAAACTGACTAATGTGAAATAAATAAACAATCTTGAGATTCAAAAAAAAAGATTGAATACATTCCTTATTGATGGGGGAAAGGAAAGGAGATATAAGTCAAAAAACCATATGAAGAGAGTTGTAGTCCCTATGGCCTAATGGATAAGGCATCTGACTTCGGATCAGAAGGTTGCAGGTTCGATTCCTATCGCGGATGTTTCATTGTTAAAATTATTTCTATTTTCCATTCTCTCAGAAAATTGCGCCGGACAGACAGACAGACAGACAGAGAAATAAAAGATTTTAGTAATATAGATTATTCATTTTTATTTAGATTTACAGTATCTTTTTTGGGTCCAACTCAGGACATATTTTTAAAATTACTTAAAATTTTACTTAAAACAGTTTACTGAATTATTAAACTTTATTTATTCAGTTGTATTTTTCACTAGTCATGACTATTTTCAGAAATGGTATGTTTTCTTTTAATTACATCTTACAATTCACAACAAGAAAGTTCTGAATTAATTTTAATATTTCGCAGATGTTTAACAGTAGATACTGAAAGTCTACCCCAATTGAAGCAGATGTTCCAGGTCAAGACATCGCAAACTCAATCATTTAGAAATATTGCAACATAAAATAATAGTCTTTTGGAACACTATAAAATTTTCTTTTTACTTCTCTTTATAAGTATCTGGTAGTTTTTCAGAACGGAAACCAGAACCTACCCTTTGGTTTTGAATTACCTGGTTCAATAATGTACGTTCATCAACTAGGTCATCAATATTCATGGATTCTTTTATAATTTTTTTAACAACTTGTGCACTCTTTTCTAAATCAGACCAGGCAATCTCAGTTCGTAAATTTATCCACTGAAACTTACTAACTTTATTAAAACTGGTTCTCGACAACTCTAAGTATTAGATACAAGAATTTTAAAAATTGTCTACGCTTCAGAAGAATTTTTGTTCGTGAACATCATTAATTTCTTTTGGAGTGAATAGCAATTCTTTGGCAGAAGATTGTACAAATTTGTTTGTTTTTATTTCCTGAAGTTGACAAATTAATTCGGAATATTTCTGAAATGCTTCTGTTGCAGTGATAGAATTATCTTCCAATTTCAGAACAACATTATTAAATACCTGTAGAGTACCATACAGAAATTTCAAAAACAGTTCACTTTCTAGATTTTTTGAAATAAAATTTGAAATTTGAAATTTTTTAAAATAAAAATTGAATAATAATTTTGGGCGTTTGTGACAAGATAAGAATAATGATTTTTGGCCATCAAAAATGGAAAGAATTCTTTCCATTGCAGGTAAAAAAGTAAGGAACCTTATGCTGCTATGAGATAACAATCTGTTTCCACAAATGCAGAGAAGTCGTTAAGTTTCTTTACACTTACTGAATATATGTGAAAATATTTCTGAATTTTTATAACAATAACTTCTATGTCCATTGGTAGAGAATCACATGTTGTTTGTACTGAACAATGTACAATATAATTAATTGAGCTGAACAAACAATTCCTAAAATAGGCCGATCTAAATCATTTGAACTTTTCTGAAAACAATTCCCATTCTCTTTCTCGTCACACCACCAAAATTACTGTTAGTGATAGCAGGAATAAACCAAACCAACTTTTCTTCAAGTTTGTAAATTTCACTCACTACAAAAGATACTAGTCAAAATTTGAGCAGTTTCACCTGATACTTCATCGAAATTTAAAGTTTAACTTAAATTCCCTCCTCTAAGCTAAAATATCTTACAACAGTCGCAACCAATTTTACTTCACTTGTGTTTGAGCTATCCATCGTTACTGTTACATAATTAATATTTTCCAAAGAAGGCAACACATCGTCCAATATAAATGGCGAAATAACGTTAACAACAACTTCCTCGGTTTTGGTTCTAGCCGAAGAAAATTTTGGGTCGCATATCTTTTTAACCAGTTTAGGTGTGCACTCTGATGAAACTGAGTTCGTGTCTAGCAGTGTGGTAGAAAAATGTAGCCTCTTTAGCAGCACTGTCCATATCACTGTGATATGGATCCCCATATTTGGCTTCTAAAAAGAATCTCTTATGTTTGCTGAAGCAGTAGCATTAATAGCACTCTTATGTTTGGCTGTTTTTACGTGGTCTTCAATATCACCGTTTCCTTTATGTGCGACATTACACAATTTCAAAAATTTGTATTCCTCTTGCAGGTTAACACACACTTTCTTTTGGTCATTGCTAAACGATCAGCAAAAAAACGAATGGAGATAAAATGAAGAAAAATTTGTATACAAGTTACTTAACACACGAAAACAACATAAATGCATTGCCCCTGTTGCGATGACAAATTACTAAGTGAAAAGTTGTGGCGGAAGCGGTAGCCCTGCCTCCCCGTCGACATCAGCGTTTGCTCTAAGGTCGACTGAAACCCCGGACATTTTTGCATCCCTGGACATTACCACGGACAGCACTAAAAAACCAATGGTAAGCGTACTTTTTACTACGTCCTAACGCGTTATAACGGAAAGAAAATACATGTCAATCTCATTGTTCGCAGTCTAAGAAAGCTAAAAAATAAATCAGGGATATTGTATACATTCAAATGTGATATTTTTATTTATTTTTTTTTTTTTTTAAAAAGTTAATTGAAAACATTCCTTTCTCGCTAATAATTCTTCAATTAAGGAAATTACTTTATTTTATAATGATGAAATATATTAGAAAAATAATTAATTTCCTCATGAGAAAAGATAAACCGGTAAAATTTATAAATACTGTTATAACATATTTGAGGTAGTTATTATTTTATGAAGATTATATTAGCTACCTATTATAATGTTTCAAAATCTTTGGATTTTTAAATGAAATTAATTTAATTTTTTAATAATTTCTTTAAAGTTGTTTATGAAATTTGTCGATGATTTTGAATTTTTAAATGTCTACAAAAATACAAAGTCAAATATTTTTTACCTTTTATTTTTAAAAGAGAATTTTCAGTTTCAGTTTCAGTTTATAAATGACAGTAGAAGATCAAATATTAGTTTCCGAAAAGAAAAGTCTAACTCAGAAAAGCAGTGAATTTTTGTTATAAATGTTTTTAACATAATTTTAATGTTTGTTTGGAAGTTCCTTTCACCATATAAAATAACGATTTATTACAACACACGTAAAACAAAATACAAAATAACAAAAAAAAAAAAAAAACCTCACGAATTTCATCAATTATTTTTTTTTTTAATTTCTTTGCTAGCATTTAATTTCTTTAATTTTAATTTTTCTAAATTGAAACCGAAGTCAATGTAGTTATTTTTTTTTTTAATTTTCCTCAGTTCTATTAGGTGTACTTATAATATTACACATCTTTAGTATAGGTACTGATGAGTTTAATATGAGTTATAACAAAAATAAAAATAACAAAAAAGTTAATTTCATAATTGCCTTATAAAATTTGTAATTTAATTTTTTCATCTACAATGTTAGAAATTAATCTTTCCTTTATATTTTTAATTTTTTTAAAATCTTAATTTTCTCTCTTAATTTGTTTCTATAATTTGTATATTATATGACCATTTAAAGGATAGCCATAATTATTTCTGATTTTATTATTATTTAAAGTACTAAGCCAGTTACCTTTAGTTTTTTTTTCTTCATTCCATCTGTTTTTATCATTTTCTTTTTTTTAAAAAAAATAATAATTATTTTGTAAATAAATTTTTACTCTATTGTTAAGATTTTGAATTTTTTTCTTATTTTGTTTTTTCATCTCTACTTTTCCTACTAAAGTTCAAGTAGACATTGTTTATTATTTTTAAAAAAAAAACTTTGTTTATATTTTCTGTTTGTTTCCTGTTTATAAATTAAATAAAAAAAGGTCCCAAATTTTATCCTTGTGGAACCCCAGATTTAATATAAAATGATTTACTTATGTAGCTTTCAAGATCATAGTGCAAGATTAAATCTACCAAAGATTTAAAAGTAATTAATTTTTGTTTGAAAGGAATTATTTTTTTTAAATGAGAAAATAAGTAAGTTATTGTATTTAATTTTTTAATGATGTGGGGATATTGAGCATGCCATGAAAATTTTTCGTCAATATAGACTCCTAAATACTTTTGTTGAGAGATGTAGTCTTATTTTTTTGGCAATTGCGTGGATCTTCATTAATAGGATAAGTATTTTCCATATTTTTATCATTTTTGTTGTGTAAAGCACAAAATAAATTTTTCTAGTTAATTTAATTTTTATTTTTTATTATTATAATTTTTTTTTTAATTTCTTGTCGTATGATTATTCTTAGCCCACTTATTAATTTTATTTAAATCAATCTGCATTCTATTGTACGCATTTAATTGGTTATTATCATATGTAAATATTAGTACATCGTCGGCATATATATAGATATTTGAATGGACAATTCAATTGTTCAAGGAGTTCATATAAAAATTAAATAAAAAAAGGTCCCAAATTTTATCCTTGTGGAACCCCAGATTTAATATAAAATGATTTACTTATGTAGCTTTGTATTTTTATTTTAATTTTTCTATTTTTTATTAATTTTTATTAGATTTATTTTATTTTAATTTATTTATTAACTTTTCCCCTAATACCACTTGAATTAATTTTTTCTAACAAGAATTTAAAATTTATGCTATCCAAAGTTTTTTTTAAAATCAATAAACGTAGTATAAATAATTTTATCTTTATTAAGTTTGTTGTTTATGTCTTCACTAAAAGTTTTTAACAATAAACCAGTGCTTATATTCGGTTGATAAGCATATTGATTATTATTTATTACATTCTTTTTTTATATATTTGTAAATCATACAAGTCGGCTACCAGTCGCTTCGCTCCGGAAGCCTCACGTACATAACGGAAAACAATTGGTTATTTATTACAAAAAACACACACACAAATTACATCAAGTAAAATAAAACTAAAATTTTTTTAAAGTTTTTTTTTTTTTTTATTTTAATTTTTGATGTCTATATTCTCTCAATCCACGACTGCTTTTAGAATCAGCGTGTGAATCATTTATCTATGATATATTTTTATTTTTTATACAGATTAGAGTGTAATCCTTGTGGTCTAATGCCTAAGACGTCTAACTTCGGAGCAGAAGGTTGCATGTTCGATTTCAGTAGATAACTTGTAGAAATTATTTCTATTTTTGTAAATTACAATAATTGCACCAGACAAACAGAGAAATAAAAGATTTTAGTAATATAGATACACTTTTCAGTGGCTTTTGAGTTAAGATTTTCATATGAAAGATCAGGTTGAAATAGTGAGTTTTAAGTATTCTACTTAATAGAAATAGTTCTTCTTTCTTTCTTGAGTCTCTTTTTTTTTATTTCCATTGATACTTTACAGTGGTTTTTGAGTTATAAATAGTGATTATTTTTGAGTAAGGAATAGTGATTTTTCAGTATTCTACCTAATAGAAATAGTGATTCTTTTTTTTTTCTTTTCTTTTTTATCCAATTCCAATTGACACTTTTCAGTGGTTTTTGAGTTACAAATAATGAAAATTATCTACTAATGTAGGCCATCAGATTGTTCGATATAGATATTTGAAGAAGAGATGTTCAGATGAACGTTGGTTGATATAGATGATAAATGAAGATCATAGCTTGTATACGAAATTCTTCACGACAAATTGATTGTGACTATTCTTTAGAGTGAAGATAACCAAATTCTGTTGAATTGTGACTCAAAAACATAAAGTTGTACGTGAGTGAAGACAACGTTTTCCAAATATATGGCAACTTTATTTAGAGTTTGTCCTTAAGCTTTATTGATAAACATCGCATAAGAAGGTCTGATCGGAAATTGTTTTCTTGTGAAAGTGAATGGAAGCAGATTATCACATGAATTGGATAGACATCCTATGGATGAAAACAAAATCTTCTTTGTGAGTTCCTGTTATAATTTCGGTTTCTATGAGATCATTATCAAATGAACGGCATTTAAGTTGAGTTGCATTGCAGTATGCAAACTTGGGATTGATGTTTCGCAACAATATTATTGGAGATCCAATCTTCAATGACAAACGATGTTGAAGAATACCGCTGAGATTCAATGCATTCAGATACTCGGGCAGAAAGAGATGTTCTTGTGGTGGATTATTATTCGCACTTGTATGCTCTGTAGTCTCTCCTTGTATTCCTAGACTTATCATTCGATTGATGTTATCGACACTCTCGTTCATCTTGGTTTATGAGCCGCATATTTATCGTTAGTTTTTTGGCATTGATGTGATTCTAGCTTTTTGAGTTACAAATAGTGATTTTTCAGTAATCTATCTAATAGAAA
>JAFIDM010103193.1:0-16082 GCA_023159025.1 Thereuonema tuberculata | reverse complement strand
CGAAAACACGCTCTCTCTTTAGCTCTCCCTAGTGAGAAGCGCCGTAACCATAAAAATTCACGGCATTATTGGTTCAGGAAAAACTCTGTGTTCGCGCTTGATAAAGTTGTCCGCAATCAAATTGGGCCAACTTGTCCCAATCATATTGCCATAAAATCGCTCCGTGTTCGCCGTGCTTCAGTGGATAAAAGTGAGTTCTTTCTATCCTAGTTCTTTTGAAGAAGTGAGGATGAAAGGGAATCAGTTGGACGAAGACTGAATGCGTTTTCATTTTCCTGTGTGTTTGAATGTTTTTGCTTCTCAACCTCTCCTGATAACTTTTGAATCCCTACACGTATCTTCTTCAAACAAACAATGCCGGTTTGATAAAAAAAAAAGAGTAAAATTTTCATTCTATGTATGTGTGGTTTTCTCCCAATCACTGAACGGATCTTACAGAAGCATTGAATGTATACTTCCGGAGAATTAAAATTAAATATTTGTAAAACAAATTGTTTACTAAATTGTAAATTTATATTTATCTTAATTTATAATATTTATCTTATAATTTATAGTAATCTATTGAAATTGCAAATGATTTATTTTATTTCTTGAAATTCCAGTCTACCACTGGAGTGTTTGTTGGAATTGTCTACAATGAATTTACTTTCTTCAAAACCTTTTTGTTTGTTAATATATTCAAAGTTGTTAATTACATTAGATTACGATGGTAATTATGATTGATGTAATCTATATTTAGTAATTGAAAATAAAGAAGAGCACTAATTATTTGATTCAGTTTAGGTTTAAAATTAAATGTGATATTAATTGTTTAACAATTGTCAGATAATTAACTTTCCATTTCTGTTTTTGATTGAATAAAAGTTATTAAATTGAAGTTTTTTGTTTTTATTGGTAAGTTATTAATCATAATTACAATTTACTAATGAATTTAAATTAAGTCTTTTATTGCTATATCTATAGCAAACAATTGTCATTGAAGTCTTAAAATATATTTTAAATAAATATTAACAAAAGTGAAATATTCAATTTTATTCAAAGAAGAAAAAAAGAAACTATTCATAATTCGATAAAACCTAGAATAGAAAATAATTTGTAATTTAGTCAAAATTAATCTTTAGCCAATAAACAGTAATTCTTTTAGAGACTGCACTATTGTGTGTTTCTCATCATTTTTTAAGATTAATGAAAAATCACAAAAACAGAAAGTAACAGAGAAGTCTTAAATCAGCAGTGAAATAGTTAATAACTGATTTATCAATTATCAAAATTTCAAATATATTTTATTATTTGAAAATGAAATAAAAGATCCTATATAAAACATAAATTAAGTTTAATTCAAATAATAAAATGAAAATTTTATGATAAAGTATTATCACATAATAAATATTTCTGATAATAAATATTATCTGATTTTTGTTTCTTATTCAAAGCTATAAATTTAATTCAAATGAAGTTTGATGTATATATTTGATCAATTGCTATCAATTTTAACAATTTTTTTTTTCAACAAAGCAATAATAGTTTCGCAAAATTATTAATTTCTTTTAAGGTATAATCTTGTTTAATAATTCTTTTATATTAATCCAGCTTTTCGTTTTGGAAAGTTTTGTATTTCAAAATTTAATTTCCTAACTATACCATTGGAGTATCTCCTGATCATTAGCATTTTTTTTTTGCTTCATTCCAAGAAGAATTAACCAGTTTCTTTCAAACATCTGAGAATATATTTATTTCGCCTCTCGTTCTTGAAAGATGAAAAAAGGTTCAAAGTGTTTTCACAATTAAAATATTAAAATAAATGACCAGGCACACAAATATAAAATATAAAAAATAATATGAAAACTTCATTACATGTTACGAGGCTATGACAACTTCCTCTTCAGATGATACAATAT
Source organism: Thereuonema tuberculata (assembly GCA_023159025.1). NCBI lineage: Eukaryota > Metazoa > Arthropoda > Chilopoda > Scutigeromorpha > Scutigeridae > Thereuonema > Thereuonema tuberculata. The sequence goes on along the minus strand of JAFIDM010103193.1, from coordinate 14,184 downwards.
AATAAGAAAATAATTAGAAGAAAGAAAAAAACATAGGCATATTACGAATATACTGTAGAGTGTTACTAATATTACAAATTAAAATTGAGAATAAATAAATAAATATATGTGCTTGAAACATAATCTGTAATTATCAAAATGAAGAATTAAATATATTTTTGAATAATTAAAACGTCACAAGATAATTGACATAAAAAGAGAGACGTTGCCTCGTTATGGAAGAGAGTCGGAAATTTTCCATTGAGACGAGATGCTTGATGTCCTCAACAGCAGACGACACGATAAGAACCCCAGGAAGCGAGTTGCACCATGGGAGAACTGACATCATGTGACAACACTGCGGCGAGAGGAGCGATTTATGAAGAGGATGCGTGTGCCTTCCTAATACAGAGAAATAGACTGGATGACTTCTTCAAACAGCTTAGTGAGAATTTCATAGAGAAACTGTGAGTACATTTTACATTACAATTTAAATGGAGAGTCGATTCAGCGAATTTAAGAAGAGTTACAAATATTAACATTGAACGGAATAGTTCATTTAGCAGAAAGGTATCATGTTGAATTAAATAGAAGTGAACGTAAACTCAACTACTATAAGAAAAATTGATTCGATAATTCAGATTAAATTATTGATACTGTGTGCGGATAACATTATTAGTTTAAACATACAGTAGTGAAATTATAGTGTGAATATTCGAAATGCAAGTACTTCAAAATTAATTATATATTCTAGTGAACTTAGTGCTTCGATTATTATTTATATTTCCTACTAAAGAATTGAAGTAGTGAATTGTGCTTCCAATTGAATTAACAATTAATTTGTCCAAGAACGGAAGAATTATTATTTGTCAAGCTGACAGTTTATTATTTTTATTTATACAGTGACAATTATAATTATTGGAACGATAATTAAATATCAAACTGATATTAGTGAAGTGTGAATTATTGCAGTAAGAATCATAAGTCCTGGGAACTATAGGACTTGTATTACCTGATTTAGTCCCTGGTTCTGTATCTCGAGTCCTTTGATAATGCGGTGAGCATGGGGTGAGCATGGGATCTATGCTAATACTTAAATTGATTTTGAAAGATCTTTAACTTCCATATCTTTATATTTATTAGAGTCTTTAAAAAGACTTTCTAACCATTCTTTAGTAGATTTACTAGTACATGTTACTCTCAGGTAACTGCCTAGAAATCTGCTTTCTTCAAACTGAGGATTAGCCTTCTCAGGTATGATTTTGTCAATCTCTCGGAGAATATCATTTTTAATGACATTGGCTTCTTCCTCTGTTAGTTTACATTCAGGAAAATTTACAGGGAAAATCGCCATTTTAATGGCAGATGCAATGCCCCTGTAGGATTAATGGTTTGAAGGGCCCTTTGGTATTTTCGCAGGTTTATCCTAAGAGAGGGATTGCTATCCTCAGAGATGGGGCTTTTACCGGTCCCAGTCTTGGTAGCTACCTGCTTTGTGGGAGTATTTTCCGGTACTTCAGAGTTCCCGGTTTTTACTTCCATTTGCTTTAATTTCTTCAGTTTCCTTCGCTGAGCCCCAGAAAGTTTTTGCTTTTCCAGGTTCGGGCGTTGGATACCCGAAGTAATTTTCTTTTCCTGAGAGTTTCCACTAATTGTTACCTCTTCAGTTTGTTTAGTTTCCAAGGTCGCACTGATCCCTTGTGTTTCTTTACCTTTCGAATTCCTCTGTGAGTCCTCGACCGTAGGTTTTTTTTATTTCTTTTGTAGGATTTTCCATAAAATTATTAGGACATTAAGGAATTCACCGGAAGGCAGTTTTTACTGTGGGTGTCGCCAGGCAGCCCACAGGGATCGTTCATGACAATAAAGTAAAACATATACTGTATGTAATTACCTAAAATAACTTTTCTTTTTTTTGTTATAATATGAGTATTAACACTCATGATGTGTGTAATTATATTAAATAAGTACCAAACACACACGATTCGAACAATAAAGAATCAAAAATACTTCATTACATGTTTCGAGGATATTTAACCCTCCTCAGATGAAATAAAATAAAGTAAAAGAAAAAATCAAGGCTACGAAGATAAATACTGAAGCCAAAAAAGCCTTTCTAAAAGCAACAATAGACAACAAGCCAATAATTTACAATTGTAGTAGAAATTAAAATATAATTGAGGTTATCACATAACATTATCGCCTTAATCAATAATATTAACAATAATTTACAACAATATTTACATTAAGTTGTACTGCAGCGCATTTGTTATAGAAATATCAGTGTTATAACATTTCTTTCCTTTTATTAATAAAGTCCCTATAAGTTTCCGTAGGTAATTGTCCTTTTCATTGGCATAAACAATAGGATCATTCATTAGTAACTTGTGCACCGTTAATTTATAATGTAGAGACGTTTGGTACTGCTTGTTGTTCTGCCTGACCGCCTTTCGTGTTCTTTTATAGGAATTTCAACCGGCATTTCGTTTCTCCAATATACAGGCACTTATCACCCCCAAAAGATTAAACATATACTTAATGTGGCTGTAAGGCTTATATCAGAAGAGCGTATTCATTAATCACGATTGAAGATGCAGCATCTTATTCATGTCGTATAGTTTAAGGCCAAGAAATTAAAGGAAATCTTCAGTGATGATTTGTACATCTTTTATTATTAAGGCGGCAAGAAAGGGAACATATGTTATTCAAAGTATAGGAAAGAAACATAGCGTCAAATTGGCCAGGCTTAGCGTAATTATAAATGGAAATTGGTAAATTGATAAGACGTCTACCCCTTTATAAATGACATGTTTATGTTTATAAATGATAGTCTTTCAGTTTCCCCCAAGATCAGCAAAGCTTACTTCAGAAAGGTACGAAATTTGTTTTAGTGAATGAGAATCTTAATATTAACAAGGTTGCGGCTAGTGTGGAATCTAAAGTTAGGTTTCACGATAATAATGATAAGAAGAAAGAAATTAGAAGAACAGTGATTATGGAATTAAATAAATTTAAACAGACTAAATTCACACAAAATGATTTGAATCTCAGGGAAAATGTGGTGTTATCAGATTTGATGGGTATTTCAAAGAATAAGGACACTAAATTCATAAATGCTGATAAAGGTGGAGCTGTCGTTGCAAACAATATATTAAAACTAGCAGCAAAGCCTGTCAGACGACAGGCATAAAAAAATCTGAAAAATCATTTTATTATCAACTATCAAATATAAAGTAAATGTAATCTAAATACTGTGCGAACTTCTGAACGAAGCTTCTACGGCAAAAATTGTTTTGAGTTTCGAAATCAGCGTAAACAACTGAGTAAGTATGCCAAATTTCATTGAAATGGATGCAGTGGTAACAAAATTATTTGGTTTTGAACGTATTTTTTTGTTAGAATTACAGTTGTCGAGGTCAGTTCCCAAGAATAAAATTTCATGGAATGACACAATGAACTAATATTTTCAACCAATTTGAGTACTTTTGATTGAATTGTACCATTGAGAACCGTTGGATCTATCTTAATAGCTTAATTATATAGAGCTACAGACAGACGAACTTAGCCAATTTATATGTATATATATATATATTGTGACAACACTCATATATGCACACTGTTCATTGTTGAAATATCGAATTTTTAATTGTTATTTTTGTAAAGCTTCGAAAGAAAAAAATGTAAATTAAGAAAACATACCGAAATGATTATTTCAAAGCGAAGGGCAAAGAAAATTTAATTGTTTTAATTTTAGCTTTTAACTCAATTGTAATATAATTTAATTTATTTTAATATTTAAAGTTCTTAAGTTGGAGAGGTTAGAATAGTGAACCTTGAATTAATTTAGGTTAAACAATTGATTTTTCTTAAGCTTAATGAATTTAGTTGATTTAACAAATTTAATTCATAATTTAGTTTAAAAGGAATTTTAATTTTTCTTTTAAATGAATTGCGTTTGTTTTGTCATGAAGCAATAGCGAGGTTTGACCTTTACCTCGGTACCCCAAGTGTGGACTTGACCGCTCTTGGACGGATCCAGATTCCTGTGATCTGATTAGCCGGCAGATTATGACGTGGTATTGGCGCCTGGTCCATAGTTGATTTAAGGCCGTGCATCCAAGAACTCTCTCTCTTTTCCTGTATCCTGCGCTTGCTTACGAGAGCTGTGTCTCTCGTTCGTCTTTTAGTTAGCTTAGCTAACTTTTCCGCAATTCTGCGCGGACGCCATAAGTTTTGGCAGCTATATTTTTATTACTACGTGACTGAAGTCGAGAACGATTCAGTACACATTTAGAATAGGAAGTGTTAATAATAAGTTGTCCTAGTTAGGAAAAGCTTAGACCTTAACTTTGAATGTTCAATACACTAATTTTTAATTAGCAAACCCTATCGAATACATAGGAAACAAGGTATGCGTGTACACCCGCATGGAAGTACATGTGTAAGTGATCTATCCATCAGTTATAACTTCTCGTGTGAGTTTAAAGTTAATTTCCAACTCACGAAACGCAATTCGCCAAGAAAGGTTAGAAATTCGTATAAAAGTTATTCTGTTCAGCGCCACGTGCGAGAATTCCCTTAGTACGCCCAATTAAAATAGTTAAAGCCATAGCTTCGCATTTAGCTGTACGTCGTCTTTTCGGAGTTTATCATTTTTGCTCATTTGAATAAACGTTGTTGAATTTCATATGTTGAACAAGCGTTAAGCCTCCCTTTTTGATACTGTAGACGCAAGGTGTGGTTCCCTACCCCCCGAGAAGATTGGGTTAATTGCTGGGGTGTGACACTGTGGAGGGGGTAAATGAAAGTTTTTACCTAGCTGAGTGCTTGGTTGGCGCCCAACGTTATTATAGAAATAATCCAAAACCACCCACACTTTCTGTACGACCATCTACTTTGGCGCAAGAACGTGGGAAAACCCAAATAAGCACTTTACCCCTTTGTCACGTCACAATATATATATATATATATATATATATATATATATACACACATTTGATTCGATTGATGATTTGATTTGAAATTTTTTTTAATATTTATCAGACCTATTAAGTATACTTGTTATCTGTACACCTGTAATATAGAGAGTTCTGAGAGTTTAATCTAAAGGATCATTTTCCATCCAAAAAGAAAAACGAAATACCAACCATATCTGAAGGTTAATTTATTTAAAGAATAATTATTATTTTTGACTCATAACGCCGAAAGGCAGGTAAAATTCACCTTTATATAATCTAAATACTGCGCTAACTTGTGAACGAAGCTTCTACGGCAAAAATGGTTTTCAGTTTCAAAATCAGCGTAAAAAACTGACTAAGTATGCCAAATTTCATTAAAATCGGTGCGGTAGTAACAAAATTATTTGGTTTTGAATGTATGTTTTGTTAGAATTTCAGTTAAAATTTCATGGAAACAACATGGCATGACAAAATGAACTAATATTTCATCCAATTTGAGTACCTTTGATTCAATGGTACCATTGAGAACCTTGGATCTATCTTAATAGCTTCATTATATCGAGTTACAGACGACAGGCAGACAGACAGACAGATAGACAGACATACAGACGAAATTAGCAAATTATGTAAGTTGATGTGTAATAGGTTCTTGCAAAATACTGAGGATATTGTTAAATCTAAGGTTAATGAAAAGTTAACATGTTTTAGAATGAAGAAATGTATAAGAAAGCTGTCTAAGGATAGAATTATAGATAATCACTAAATGGAGGCTATTATTAGTATTAATGATAGTCTATCTATTTTCAGTAGATTGCCAAAGATCCATTAGGATAAAGATCAAGGTGTTTATAAAATAAGACCCATTGTTGCAGGTAATGGAGCTGCTATCATGGGTATATCAAAAATATTAGCTAAAGAATTATTTTGTATCCAAGTTCAGCATCAATAATAATGTTAGTTTTTTAAGTAAATTGAAGAAAATTAAATGTGGCACTTATGGCGGAGTGCACCAAACTTCAGTTAACTTTGATGACTGCAATTTGGACGGAGCTAAAATTAGTGGGGGGGGGGTGCTGCTCCAGAAAAATTTTACCCTTTGTTTTAAAATTGTGTGAAAGGAAACAAATATGTATAAAAAGAATTTTTTTAAGTAATTTGAAGGAAATTAAATGTCACACCAAGTCTTTTATGGTTTCGTTTGATGTGGTGGGTTTATATACCACAGTTTCACTTAATTTGATTAATGATGCCATAAATTTTATATATAATTTGAATATTAATGATTATCACAAGAAAGGTTTTACAGATGCTAGTAAAATACAACGGCTGGTCAGTACTATTTTTGAGTTACAATGGTTTAATTTTAATGGTGATGTCTACTTATAAAATAAGAGTGTATTTACAGGACTATCCTTATCTGCTATCCTGGCTGAACTTGTCATAAAGTTTATTGAAATACAGCTACGGACGATTGATCTCATTAAATTGCATATAAAATTCATGTATAGGTATGTAGATGATACGCTTATTGTATTTGATAGAAATGAAATGAACAACATACTATAGGTTTTTAATCAGATTAATAATGATATTCAACTCACATCTGAAGCAGAAAACGATAACAAAATTCCTTTTCTGGATGTACTCATCATTAGAAATAATAGTTATTTTGATACTACTGTCTACCGTAAAAGCATTAATGCAAATATTACTTTAAATTATATGGCAGCTGGTCCTTTGTTGTATAAAGCCAATGGAGTAAAAACGGCTGTTAACAGGGCTACCAACTCTGTTCAAATGGAAAGCTACTGTTTGATGACTTGAATCTTATTAGGGGTGTCTTTCAGAGCAACAAGTATCCTTTAGATTTCATTAACAACATTATACATAGAAATTTACATAAGATCCTCAGATTCACTAAGTAAGGATAATAAGAATAAAAACACTTGTCAATATGTATCAATTCCGTTTGAGCATGGTCTTACAATTAAATTGTCACCCATATTAGGCCAAATTAATATTAAATTGGCCCATAAATCTAGAAATACTTTGGGAGAAGTTTTATGTCAAAATCATAAGCATATAAGTAATTAAGTAGAATTGGAGTTGTTTATAGGATAAAATGGGAAAATGGGGTTGACTAGTGCCTGTATATTGGAGAAACGAAACGCCGGGAAGAAATTCGTATAAAAGAACATGAAAGGCGGTCAGGCAGAACAACAAGCAGTACAAAACGGCTCTATATTATACATTAACGGGGCACAGGTTACTAATGAATGAACCTATTGTTTATGCCAATGAAAAGGACAATTATCTACGGAAATTTATAGAGATTTTATTGATAAAAAGAAAGAAATGTTATAACACTGATATCTCTATAACAAATGCGCTGCAGTACCTGATGTAAATATTTTTGTAAATTATTGTAAATATTATTGATTAAGGCAATAATGTTATGTGATAACCTCACGTATGTTAATTTCTACTACAATTGTACAATTATAACAATACTACTTCTACTAACAATAAACAATACTACAATTATTGGGTTGTTGTCTATTGTTGCTTTTAGAAATGGTTTTTTGGCTTGAATATTTATCTTCGTAGCCTTGTTTTTTCTTTTACTTTATTTTATTTCATCTGAGGAGGATTAAATATCCTCGAAACATGTAATGAAGTATTTTTGATTCTTTATTGTTCGAATCGTGTGTGTTTGGTCCTTATTTAATATAATTACACACATCATGAGTGTTAATACTCATATTATAACACAAAAAAAAGTTATTTTAAGTAATTTTATACAGTATATGTTTTACTTTATTGTCATGAACGATCCCTGTGGGCTGCCTGGCGACACCCACAGTAAAAACTGCCTTCCGGTGAATGCCTTCCAGACACGTATGGGGTAGGTGTCTGGTGACGGTTTAACTCCCCAGGTCCTAATAATTTTATGGAAAATCCTACAAAAGAAATAAAAAAAACCTACGGTCCAGGACTCACAGAGGAATTCGAATGGTAAAGAAACATAAGGGATCAGTGCCTTGGAAACTAAACAAACTAAAGAGGTAAGAATTAGTGGAAACTCTCAGGAAAAGAAAATTACTTCGGGTATCAAACGCCCGAACCTGGAAAAACAAAAAGTTTCTGGGGCTCAGCGAAGGAAACTGAAGAAATTAAAGCAATTGGAAGTAAAAACCGGGAACTCTGAAGTACCGGAAAATACTTCCACAAAGCAAGTAGCTACCAAGACTGGGACCGGTAAAAGGCCCATCTCTGAGGATAGCAATCCCTCTCTTAAGGGTAAACCCTTAATCCTACAGAGACATTGCATCTGCCATTAAAATGGCGATTTTCCCTGTAAATTTTCCTGAATGTAAACTAACAGAGGAAGACACCGATGTCATTGAAAATGATATCCTCGGGGAGATTGACAAAATCATACCTGGGAAGGCTAATCCTCAGTTTGAGGAAAGCAGATTTCTAGGGAGTTACCTGAGAGTAACATGTATTAGTAAATCTACTAAAGAATGGTTAGAAAGTCTTTTTAAAGACTCTAATAAATATAAAGATATGGAAGTTAAAGATCTTCCAAAACCAATATAAGTATTAGTATAGATCCCAGGCTCACCGCAAGTAGAGGTCTAAACTATTATCAAAGGACTCGAGATACAGAACCAGGGATGAAATCCTAGGGAATGGAGGCTCATTAATCGTAGAACTGAAACCAAAGGACAAAAATCGGTCTTTGGTATTGACGAAACATCTGCTAAGAAATTAGCAGAATTAGATTATGTGCCTCACCTGAATTTAGCCAGGGTTACCTTCAATATCCTGGGGAAAAAAGGGAAAGAGGGAAAAACAATTATTTAATTTACATTTCAGAACTTAACTAAAGTAACTTTTGTGAAAATAGATTAAATAAGGAGGTATTATGTCTACATATTTTACTCTAAAGTAATTGTGAAAACATGACTCATATCCTTCTTATGTGTAAAAATATTAAAATAAAGGAACAGACACTCAAATATAAAATATAGAAAATAATATAAAAACTTCATTACATGTTACGAGGTTATGACAACCTCCTCTTCAGGTGATACAAGATAATAAGAAAATAATAATAAGAAAGAAAAACATAAGAATGTTACGAATATATTACTTGTACATTAGTAATATGCCTATGTTTTTCTTTCTTCTAATTATTTTCTTATTACATTGTATCATCTGAAGAGGAAGTTGTCGTAGCCTCCTGACACGTAATTAAGTTTTCATATTATTTTCTATATTTTATATTTGTGTGCCTGGTCCTTTATTTTAATATTTTAATTGTGAAAACACTTTGATACCTTTTTTTTCATCTTTCAGGAACGAGAGGCGAAATAAATCTATTCGCAGATGTTTAAAAGAAACTGGTTACTTCTTCTTGGAGTGAAGCAAAAAGAAAATGCTAACGATCAGGAGATACTCCAATGGTATATAGTTAGGAAATTAAATTTTGAAATACAAAACTTTCCAAAACAAAAAGCTGGATTAATATAAAAGAACTAACAGCAAAGTCTGTCGGACGACAGGCAAAAAAAAATCTGAAAAATCATTTTATTATCAACTATCCAATATAAAGTAAATGTAATCTAAATACTGTGCTAATTTGTGAACGAAGCTTCTACGGCAAAAATGGTTTTGAGTTTCGAAATCAGCGTAAGCTATTGAGTAAGTACGCCAAATTTCACTAAAATGGATGCAGTGGTAACAAAATTATTTGCTTTTGAACGTATGTTCTGTTAGAATTTCAGTTGTCGAGGTCAGTTCCCAAGAATAAAATTTCATGGAAACAACATGGAATGACACAATGAACTAATATTTTCATCCAATTTGAGTACCCTTGATTGAATGGTACCATTGAGAACCGTTGGATCTATCTTAATAGCTTAATTCAGTTATATCGAGTTACAGATAGACAAACAGACAAACTTAGCCAATTTATATATATATATGCATATATATATTATATTTCAATCATTCGATTGATGATTTGATTTGATTTTTTTTTTAATGTTTATCAGATCTACTTCGGTGTACTTCTTACCTGTACACCTGTAATATAGGTTCTGAGAGTTTACTGTAAAGGATCATTTTCCACCCAAAAATAAAAACGAAATAACAACCATATCTAAAGTTTAATTTATCTAAAGAATAATTATTATTTTTGACTCATAACGCCGAAAGGCATTTAAAAGTCACCTTTGTATAATCTAAATACTGCGCTAACTTGTGAACGAAGCTTCTACGACAAAAATGGTTTTGAGTTTCAAAATCAGCGTAAAAAACTGTATAGGTATACCAAATTTCATTAAAATCGGTGCAGTGGTAACAAAATTATTGTTATTATTATTGTTTTGAATGTATGCTTTGTTAGAATTTCAGGTAAAATTTCATGGAAACAACATGGAATGACATAATGAACTAATATTTCACCCAATTTGAGTGCCTTTGATTCAATGGCATCATTGATAATCTAGGATCTATTTAATAGCTTAATTATATCGAGTTATATACAGACAGACAGACAGACAGACAGACGGACAGACAGACACACAGACGAAATTAGCAAATTATATAAGTTGATTATAAAACACGATTATACCTTAAAATAAATTAATAATTTTGCGAAACTATTATTGCTATGTTGAAAAGAAATAAATTGTTAAAATTGATAGCATGTTTTATCAAATGAAGGCATATAAATTATATATCGGTCGAATATATACATCAAACTTCATTTGAATTAAATTTATATCTTTGAATAATAAATCAGATAATATTTATTATCAGAAATATTTATTATGTGATAATACTTTATCATAAAATTTTCATTTTATTATTTGAATTAAACTTAATTTATGTTTTATATGGGATCTCTTATTTCATTTTCAAATAATAAAATATACTTGAAATTTTGATAATTGATAAATCAGTTATTAACTATTTCACTGCTGATTTAAGATTTCTCTGTTACTTTCTGTTTTTGTGATTTTTCATTAATCTTAAAAAATGATGAGAAACACACAATAGTGCATTCTCTAAAAGAATTACTGGTTTATTGACTAAACATCAATTTTGATTAAATATTATTTTCTATTCTAGGTTTTATCGAATTATGAATAATTTCTTTTTTCTTCTTTGAATAAAATTGAATATTTCACTTTTGTTAATACTTATTTAAAATATATTTTAAGACTTCAATGACAATTGTTTGCAATAGATATAGCAATAAAAGACTTAATTTAAATTCATTAGTAAATTGTAATTTATTATTAATAACTTACCAGTAAAAACAAAAAAACTTCAATTTAGTATCTTTTATTCAATTAAAAACAGAAATTGAAAGTTAATTATCTGACAATTGTTAAACAAAAAATATTATATTTAATTTTAAATCTAAACTGAATCAAATAAATAGTGCTCTACGTTATTTGCAATTACTAAATATAGATGATATAAATTATAATTATCATCGTAATCTAATATAATTAACAACTTTGAATATATTAACAAACAAAAAGGTTTTGAAGAAAGTAAATTAATCGTAGACAATTCCAACAAACACTCCAGTGGTAGACTGAAAATTCAAGAAATAAAATAAATCAACAGATTACTATTAATTATAAAATAAATATTATAAATTAAGATAAATATAAATTTACAATATAGTAAACAACATTTGCAATTACAATAGATTAATATTATTGATTAAGGCAATAATGTTACCTCAGAGTAACACGTACCAGTAAATCTACTAAAGAATGGTTAGAAAGTATTTTTAAAGGGTCGACTAAATATAAAGTTATGGAAGTTATAGAACTTTCAAAACCAATATAAATATTAGCATGGATCCCAGGCTCACCGCAAGTAGAGGTTTTAAACTATTATCGAAGGACTCGAGGTACAGAACCAGGGACTAAATCCCAGGGAATGGAGGCTCACTAATCGTAGAACTGAAACCAAAGGACAAAAATTGGTTTTTGGTATTGACGAAACATCTGCTAAGAAATTAGCAGAATTAGATTATGAGCCTCACATGAATTTAACCAGGGTTACCTTCAATATCCTGGAGAAAAAGGAAAAGAGGGAAAAACAATTATTTAATTTCAGAACTTAACTAAAGTAACTTTTGTGAAAATAGATTAAATAAGGGGTATTATGTCTATATATTTTATAGAAAACATTACTCATTTTATGAAAATTAGTTATGAAAACATTACTCATATCCTGATAATGTGTAAAAATATTAAAATAAAGGACAAGACACACAAATATAAAATATAGAAAATAAAATGAAAACTTCATAACATGTTACAAGGTTATGACAACCTCCTCTTCAGGTGATACAAGGTAATAAGAAAATAATAATCAGAAAGAAAAGCATAAGAATGTTACGAATATATGACTTGTATATTAATATGCCTATGTTTTTCCTTTCTTCTAATTATTTTCTTATTACATTGTATGATCTGCAGAGGAAGTTGTCATAACCTCGCAACATGTAAATAAGTTTTCATATTATTTTCTATATTTTATATTTGTGTGCCTGGTCCTTTATTTTAATATTTTAATAATGAAAACACTTTGAAACCTTTTTTTCATCTTTCAGGAACGAGAGGCGAAATAAATCTATTCTTAGATGCTTAAAAGAAACTGGTTACTTCTTCTTGGAAGGAAGCAAAAAAAATTGCTAATGATCAGGAGATACTCCAATGATATAGTTAGGAAATTGAATTTTGAAATACAAAACTTTCCAAAACAAAAAGCTGGATTAATATAAAAGAACTAGCAGCAAAGCCAGTCGGACGATAGGCAAAAAAAAATCTGAAAAATCATTTTATTATCAACTATCAAATGTAAAGTAAATGTAATCTAAATACTGTGCTAACTTGTGAACGAAGCTTCTACGGCAAAAATGGTTTTGAGTTTCAAAATCAGCGTAAAAAAACTGAGTAGGTATGCCAAATTTCATTAAAATCGGTGCAGTGGTAACAAAACATGTTTTGTTAGAATTTCAGTTGTCGAGGTCAGTTCCCAAGAATAAAATTTCATGAAAACAATATGGAATGATACAATTAACTAATATTTTCATCCAATTTGAGTACCTTTGATTGAACGGTACCATTGAGAACCGTTGGATCTATCTTAATAGCTTAATTATATCGAGTTACAGACAGACAGACAGACGAACTTAGCAAATTTATATGTATATATATTATATATCAATCATTCGATTGATGATTTGATTTGAATTTTTTTTTGTTTAATATTTATCAGATCTACTTAGGTGTACTTCTTACCTGTATACCTGTAATATAGGTTCTGAGAGTTTAATCTAAAAGATCATTTTCCATCCAAAAAAAAAAAAACGAAATACCAATCATATCTACAGGTTAATTTATCTAAAGAATAATTAACAACTCGCTTTCTCTTATTTAAGGAGACCAGATTTTAATATTGGTAAAGTTGGACACCATTGACCGGGGGGGGGGGGAAAAAAAAAAAAAAAACTGAATCTCCAGTTCAACAACCAAAAAAAATACGGAATTCAACAACCAAAAAAAAGAAAGGAATCTCCAGTTCAACAACCAAAAAAAATACGGAATTCTACAATCAAAAAAAAAATCGGGACTTTTTAAAACGCCGCGGGACGCGGGACAAATTGTTAAAAATCGGGACGTCTGGTCACCTTATCTTATTGCTACTCATTTCAGTAGAATTGACTGAATGTACCACAGTACTTTTCAGATGCACTGGACAATGTGACCAATCGAAACCATTCCCCGATTCAAGGAGGGAATCATATTACCAGTCGAAACCATTTCGCAATTTCAGGGAGGGAATCATGTGATCAGTCGAAACCATTTTCCGATTCCAGGTAGGGGGTCATACGACTAAACGAACAAATATTAATTGCGTCCAATATTCTGCGAATTCTCTTTCGTTTTCCTGAGTGTTTGTGAGATCAAGTTCAGAATTTTTATCTGTAGCTCTAAAAAGGGAAAATGTAGAAACAAAAAAAAAATCCTAGAAGTAGCTCGGTGAAAGCGGAAACTCGGATAATCGGGGTTCTACTGTATAATTTATTATTAATAACATACCAATAAAAACAAAAAACTTCAATTTAGTAACTTTGATTCAATCAAAAACAGAAATGAAAAGTTAATTACCTGACAATTGTTAAACAGAAAATATCACATTTAAT
>JAFIDM010103015.1:0-11588 GCA_023159025.1 Thereuonema tuberculata | reverse complement strand
AAGGAGGGTGCCAAGTACTATATTTGCTACAATAATAGTGATTGGCAGTGGGGTGCCAACAACTGTAAACTCAATAACTTATGCTAAGCCTAAAACTTCTTGAAATTTTGTAATTGGATAATATTTGAATCAACCTTATTATCATTTAAATACAGTTTTTTTAGTAGTACAGTTATTGGCGTACCCATGCCAATCACTGTCTGCAACCACATGTCACAATCACAGTACTTGGCACCCCAGTTTACAACACCAATATGTTAGGCCTAAGCATTTTTGCACTGTAATGAGCTTATATAGGAATTATTTAGACATAACTCACAGCAACTTCAAATCTAAAAGCATTATTTGGAGCACTATACCATCGTAAATGACACCCTACGGCTTATTCAAAATGTAAAGCTTGTGTAGAAATGCTTGAAACTGGTTGACACCTTCACTTGATGGCCACCATTTTCACACAAGTCGGGCCCCTGGTTGCAAAACGTTCAATCCTCAGAGCTGACAAAGGGCCAGTGCTGCCATCTAGGAGACCAATTTGGAACTAAACTCATTTTAAAGCTCTTAATTTAAGACAAATTCTGTGTTAGGTGCCAATTACTGGTCGGGGGCCAAGTACTGTTCGAGGTACCCTACTAGGGAAACAATAAAATTGTAGTCAATCAAGTTTGAAATAGCAATCGTTCTTTAACGTGCGGATTGAACACTAAGTGAAATTTCAAACACTCACATAACATTACTAGAGAAGGCCGATAAAAGAAACAAATTAAATTAGACTATCAGGTGTATGAAAGACCTAATTTAACATTTTCTTTCTACATTGCTTCTTACATTTACAATAGTCTAAAAGATATAAGCAACACTACTATCTTCAGAACTAATCATAGCAATATCTTTTTCATTAGACTTACACTTACCTCTTCAGCTGTCCAAATCGGCATCTCACTTCTCGACTATCTCGAGTGTCTTTTTACGAAGTGCCCCTCACACCTTTCTCATTTCCCTCTAAAACAATTTCCCTATTTTTCGCATAAACTCTCACCCATTGGCCATCCTCAAGCCACAGCCACAAATTTACAAAACACAGTTCAATTTCTTGTCAGAAGGTGGCTAACTAGACAAAAAAAAGTTTATTTAGGGTCAAGGTCAACAGTTATCCGATTGTCCAAACCCTAATCACATAATTACATCCGCCTTAACATATTTTCCTTTTTAGAATTCTAGGTAAAAAAAAGTATTCCAAAATCTTAAACGAAATTAATAAAAGAAATTTACATTAATAAAATAATATTCTCCATAATTAATTACATTAGTAAAATAGTAATCTGCTTAGGCACATCACAATGTAATAAAATGAAAACAAATAAAATAAGTGTCCCAATAAAAAAAAACACCAATGCTAAGTACACATATCAAAATAACTTGTATACAATTTCTCAATCATTGAGACCTACGTGAAATAATTAAAACAAAAAACAAACATTCCAACCAAAAGGGAACTCCTTCAGAGTTTTAAAATTTAAAAATCATATATTTATTATTTATGTTATAAATTAGCAAATGTTTTTATTTTAAATAATAAACCTTGATTCTATTTTGTATGAAAATCCACAAAACATTTTCTGCATTTGTTTAAGCTCAATGTCTAAATTACATTTTTGGCAAAATACGAATGAATAATCTTTTTTTCAGTTTTTACAACAGCTTTTTTATTTTTTATTTATATTTTTAGATAATGTGGAAAGTGTCCTACATTGTGGAGTTTGACATATCTTATGGATGGTACTTCTTTTGATGTTAAGATGTTTGCTTTGTTTTCAGGTGCATTTGTTCACTAGCATTTTAGATGTGCCAACTGAATCAATCCATTAGCCACAGCCAGTCTGAAATCTCTCAAAGGCATGCATTATTTGTTTGGTATTTATTGAATTGAAATGTTGCGGCTATGTAAGATCAAGCAATTTAATCACTGCAGTATCGACTAATTGAAGAAAGATTCTCATATAAGTCTTTCTAAATTTGAAATCAATCCTGTGCAGATCTACTGACATACGAGCCAGGTCAACTCCTCCCATAAACTTAGTACATTCTATGAGAATGCCTGACTGTTACAATTTTCAATCTTTTTTGTTTTTCTTTTCAAGGAAATCTTTCAGTTTCTGTCAATATTTCTGATCTGATAGCGACTTGTCAAATGATAAGATGAAATTAGTTGAACAGATTTGTTATCAAGCCACTTAAGAACAGGAAGCTATTACTGAATGGTTTCTACTTTGTAGTTAAAAAGATCCCTGGCCTTTCTTTTTTAGCTCTTTCTCACTTAGCAGTGGACATTTTCCACATCTATTGGGTCTAACATTTGAAACTGAGTATATTTTTTCTTAAGTTTTTTACTAGAGTGATAATTGGTTTCCTAAATACAATTTGATGGACTATGAAATATTACTTGGCAATCCTCTGTACAACACTACCAGATGCTCCAACTGAAGAATCATCTTCATTTTGTTTGCCAGTGTAAAATTCTAAATCGTATGGCATTCAACTAGTCCCAGCTAATTTTGTAATCCCTATTTATTTTATTTTTTTGTGGGGGATGGGGGAATTACATTGCTGCATTGAAGATCATCCTTTATATGGAATTATCATCATATCCGTAATGGCTTTCTTATTTAATTGATTTAAAAAATGAAGAAATAACAGGTCTTTTAAAGACGCTTAGAATAATAAAAAAAATGAGATGACAATTTTGTTTACATGTATTTATAAAAGTAGGATTTTCTTGGATGAATACTTCCATGTACTACTGAAGTAAGGACTATTTTATCTTCTACTCAAGTTGGATCAAGAAGCAACCCACATATTGATTGAATTAGCATCTTAATTTACAGTATCTTTTCCACTTCAAAATGATGTTACTTACTTTTTTCTGAAAAAAAAAAAAAAAAAAAAAAACATTGTCAAATTGAGTTTGAAATGCTCATTAATAATTTTTTAAAGGAAATATGTTCAAGATTAAAATTTAAAAACAAAAAACAACAACCTTGATAATTTATATATATATTTATTTAGTGATGATGGAAAAAAAATTAAATCATTTTGGATTAACAGCTATTAAATATTTGAAGGAAATAGAATTCCATATCCAGCAATTGATTCTTTTCATTGTAATGGATAAGAGTTTTAGAAATTAAATAATAAGAAAAAAAAGCTTAATAGCTATTTCATAAAAATAAAATTTTAAAGTTAAAATGTAATCATCAGTACTGGAAGTAAAAATGTTACAAAATTAGATAACTTTTCCTGAAATTAAAAAAAAAAAAAAAAATAATAATTACATGAATTAATTTTAGACTTCTGTCTGAAATTCTTGAAAACAAGATACTGTGCAGAAAACTGTGCTGCATTCAGCACATTGTTATCTTAAGACTTAAGTTTTTTCTTACAATAATAAAGAAATACATTTATGTTGGATTTTTTTTTTTTTCAGTTGCTTATATAAGTGATGAGAAATGTCTTTTTGTGAAGATGTATAAAAGATTGTGTATAAAAGATTTTTGGCCAATGGTAGACATTACAATATCTAAAGTATGGAAAAAGCTTTCTTGTACACCCCTTTGCACATAAAGGGATAAGCATGGATAACACTATCATATAAATCTACCCCACGTAAATTTTGCATGATTTTTGCAAAATGCCGAAATTGTTCAGCCTGAATCCTGGGGACCATCCAGCAAAGGACAGGAATTTCGATTTCTCTCCTCTAACAGAGGCTTGAAAATAGGCAATTGGGGTATTGTAGGAAAGATGGAAGCACTTCCTGATGGTTGCCCTTGATACCTAATTGAATTTTTGGGGGTGGCTCTAGGGGTCAATCTGTAGAGGGTAAGATGACATCTGAAGGATCTTGGGGTTTGAGAGGGAGCCTTAAGGAGTTCATTAATTTGATCAGGAAAGAGGAACTATTTTGAGTCCTGAATGGAATCCCAAGATACTAAAAGTGATCATTAGCGGAGAGAGGGGGAGGCCCTTTAATTTTGCAGGCTCTGGCAATGGTTATCGAGAGAATGGAATTGTATGCCGTAGCTACATATACCGTGAGTTTTTGAACTTGGGCACGATTCAGAAAAGTTATAGGACCACCCAATATGATTTTTTTTTTTTTTTAACCTCCAAATCAATAAATAAATTGGGGAGAAAGAAAAACATCTTCAAAGCTTCATTGAATAAGACTAAAGCAAACTTATTTAGTACAGAATTAGAGCCAATATTTGAAAAAATATATTAAAATTTTGATTAATAATTATCAAACAATAAATAAATCAGTTGATACCAATTATTTAAATTTTAAGTTTTTCATACTTTATTAGTAACTGTGTAGTTATATTGACATTAAGTAACTAAAGAAAAAATAATTAATAATAGATATGAAATGTCTAATTTATTTTAATATATGTTAATGTCTAACATATGCAATTAATTTACTTATTTTGTGATATGAAATTCTGCAATGCATTATAATAACTAGGGCTAGGATTTATATGCACAAACATGTAACTAAATAAACTAAAATATTCAAAAACCTGCAAAATCCAATATAACAACTTCTATAACAAAAAAACCTATTTCTTCAAGTCCAAGTATAACTTTCTTGATGAAGGAATAAAAGTTGTCTGCTGTTAGTTTTTTCACTGGTAATAAATGTACAACATCCTTATATTGTGACATTATGCTAGAAATCATAAAAGCATGTGCACTTGAAGCAGCATTGTTACTATCAAATGACATTCCTACAACATTACCTCCCTTGTAATCAAAAAACTCCTTTAAATGAATTTTGTCTACTAAAAGAATAACTTTTCTATCAGCTTCTGATAAGACATTTAATTTATGCTTTACATATCTCAAAAATTAGAACTGTTTTGTTCTTTCTGAGGACCTAGACTATGGTAGTTTAAACAAACACGACGGATGATATTTGGGTGGGGAAGTATTATGTAACCACGCTGTCTCTGAAATTAGTTGGGGTGATATGTAAAAGCAAAGAGAAGCAAAAATCATTATTTCAGAATTGTATCTTGGTTGCTTTGATGTGAAAAGAGATATCTGTTGAATAATGAACTGAATTGTGTTTTCCAGATAACTGTTGCTGCATGCTATTGAATGCAAAATGCTTTGACAGTCTGCAGTGTGGTTGTTATGTAGTCTTCTTTGGTTGGCAAACCAACAGATTTTAGTTCATCCAATACATCATTTAAAATAATAATATTAGTAATTGCCATTGGCATCTTAAACTTCTTCCCTAAACTCTCTAAAGGCACATTCTCAATAAAAGCAGTCAAAACCATTTCTTGATTTATTACTACTGATCGTGTTATTCGAGGAGCAGGGTCTACATTCATGTTAAAAATCATTATGCGATCATCTTTTTCCCTGAAATTCCAAAAAATCCAGTAAGGATAGATGGCTTTTCTTTGAAGTAAGCTCTGACAAATTTTTAATTTCTCTTTCAGCATCAAACTGTTGTTTAGTTTGAAGGCTCATTTTAATTGCTTCACTGATAGCATTTTGTTCTAGCTCTATTCTTTTATACTTTGTCTTGAAACTGTATTTGAAGACATATATTGTGGACAGTTTGGCATCTGGGATGGCACGGCATTTGGAATTAGGTTGGGATTCTGCAAATTCACAATAATTTCCTTCCCAAACTTTTCATCAAATGCTGAAGTTGTCCACAGAATTTCACTTGGCCTGAAGTGAAGGTGGCAGACCTATAATAAGATAAAAATACTTTGTACTTCACATATTGATGGAAATGTGCACAGTTAATTTTAAATTTCTGATCAAAGCTTAAACTAAGATTACTGTATTACTGTATTACTGCACGCTGCCCCAGGCCGAACTGTAATAACCCCTACTTGTCCTAAATGTGTATCCACTCTCAATATTAATTACTTTGTAAATTTTTATTCTCGTCCGCATCCAATTGGAGCTCTTAGGCTGCAATATTAACATATCAGGGTAACTACTTGATTGGTGACGTTATCTAGCAAAAGTAAACCAGCACAGGGATGAACACATGAAACTAACATTTATTTGAACACATTAACACAAAAAAAATCTATTTAATTACAATTTTTTTAAGCACAAAAAGGGACATACAGCTTTTCATTTAAAAAAGTTAAAAGGTTCTGGTCTTCAAAAATCAGATTTGTTTTTCTAAACAGTTCTGCCCTCTTTTAATTCCTTTCCCATTCCTTTTTACTTGTTTCTCCTTATAAACTTTTACACATTTTTCAGTCTCCAATGAGGACCCTTAATCCCAAATGTAGGAAAATCTATTCTATTATAATTAAACTCCCTAAAAAGAAATTGGAATAAATCGAGACAATAAACTCGGCATCGTATGAAAACATCTGCTCGAAAATGAAAAAAAAAATTGAAACATAAATATAGTTCAGCTTAAAGAGACTCTAGGCAGTAAAATGAGAACTGGAAAGAGGCTCATTCGATAATTACACATAATCAATTTCTCATCATTCACTTTTCGCTTACGTACCTATACCTCTCTTACAATCTTACCGGTCTCTTTCAACTTCAAAGATCCTCTGGCAGCGTCCGAGTAAAGAGCTTGTTCGTCCCTCGATGCTTGTCCTCCAACAAGGAATCTATCGCGGGAGTAGTTGGCACGGCAACATAAGTTCTTACCCACCTGGGCTCAACCAGGGTGTTCTACGAGCTATTTCCTATCTTGAAACTGAGTCTCTTCTCTGTTTTTCTCCCAAAACAAAATGTCTTTTTATAAACAACCCCTAAAAAGAAGCGGGAAAATTTAACAGATCCCCATTGGAGGAAAATGAAAAAACCCTCACAATTGCACCTACCGGAGATGCACGGAATTAACGTACAATGGATAGGTCAACAGGTGTCACCCAAAAATACTAAGAAAAAAAAAAAACCCACAGATAAAAATCAGAACCAAGAAACAAGGGAAAAATACACTACGGAAAAAAAACAACTTTACATTCTATTTTTGAAAACCAAATTCCTCCTTTTCCTTTAAGCTCTATAGTATAATTATTTAAAAAAATAAAATATAGATACACACAACAAATAATACAATAATTTCACTTCAGTAAATACAATCAAAAAGAAATAAAAATAAAAAGAATAATAAAATTATTACATTAATTACATGCAACAAATATTAACACAGTTCCATTTCGGCAAATACAACAAAAATAAATAATTATTCAGTGTGCCCTCAGCAAAGGTCACAACTGAAATAACTTCAAATACTGTAATATTTGAAAAACAATTTCAAATTTTACTTTCATGTTGAAAGAGTACTCTGCACAAAATGCAAAAGGAAGTCCTATGATTCGCACAGTTCATCAATGAAAGATTTTAAACTTTATTTTTTTCAAACAACAGCACTACAAGTTGCTTCAAGTCAGGGACTGGAACAAAGCACCCAAGTGTGTGATGAGACAACTTTTCGGACAACCAGGGGGAGGCCTGTTATCGCGAAGGTCACTGTTTAATTCCCTTCTCTTTGAAGTATGTCTCTAACTCCATGTTTTTGAACTCTTTTCCTTTGTCTGTCTTTATGGCTTTTACCTTCTTTCCAGTTTGTCGCTCTGCAAATGTAAGAAAACCTTTATTCTGTCACTCGCTTCGTCTTTGTTCTTCATGAAATACACAAATGTCCGTCTACTATAATCGTCTGTAATCATTAATACGTATTTGGCATTCTTGTGATTGAGGATATCCACTGGTCCAAATATATCTTTAGTGTATTAACTCAAAAACATCCTCACTTTGTATTTTATTAATTACTTTGTGCGATATGTTTGTCAATTTACCTTTGATATAGCTATCACAATTCAGTTTTTCTTTAAAAGACAATTTCTCAATTCCAACAAGCAGATCATTTTCATCTTCATTTCTGAAATGTGTTCCAATCGATCATGCCACAATTTCATATTGTTGATCTTAGTAATATTAATCTTGGCAATTAAATTGTTATGAATAATATTACATTTCATTATGTACAGATCATCTACGAGAGTTCCTTTCATGATTTTATTCATGGAATCTTTAACTAGATAAACCAGTTTTTGCTGTTGGATCTGGGACGATTCTTTTGAAAACCAAAATTAGCAATAACTATTGTCACAGCTGGACTATCAAGAATGTTTTGTACATTCCATTAGTTGACAGAAATTTAATCTCGGCTAGAATTTTGGATACAAGAGGATTAAAAAAAAAAAAAAAAT
This sequence comes from Thereuonema tuberculata, assembly GCA_023159025.1. Taxonomy (NCBI): domain Eukaryota; kingdom Metazoa; phylum Arthropoda; class Chilopoda; order Scutigeromorpha; family Scutigeridae; genus Thereuonema; species Thereuonema tuberculata. The sequence goes on along the minus strand of JAFIDM010103015.1, from coordinate 3,315 downwards.
GTGAGCAAGGAGCAACCCACAGCTCACAATTCAAACAGACACATATATAATAAGCAGTCATTTTAACTGCAAAATTAGTTAGTAATAGTATTTGAGGTAAATAGATTTGAGAAAAAAAAAAAAGAATCCTTGGCCATTCCCTCAACTGTTGTTTTTGTATGGCATCTGAAATTTGATAAAATTGAACATAATGTCAATATTTGATTAATAGTGTCAATTGGACAGGAACAACTGCAGTAAGAATTTTAAATGTGTGTATTTTTCTTATCGATCATTCCACTGTAGCTCTACAGTTTGCTGTTTTCCTTGTCTTCAACACATCTTCAGTAAATTGCTGTGAACTTGCCACTGGTGGAATATTTAGTGTTAATGATAAGATTCAATTTCATGATGAATATTGAAGCCTTTATCCACCTTTATACCATCTCCTTTGACTACTTCACTGGTTTCTAGTGCTTTCACTATATCAAGAAACCCACTTTGCTTTGCTAAGTTCTTTATCAGAAAATGCCTCCAATAAAAAATTGCGAGATAAAATTAACACCACCTTTTGGATCTACCCCTACAATTGCCTTCGGTGTATTGACTGTCTTATAATTTGAATATATCTAAGATTGGAGAACAAGTGATGAAGGCACTTGTGATTTAATTTCTGTTCCATCAAGAATTACTATTGTGTTGGATAACTTTTCTTGAAATTCATGGGAGCATTTTTAAGAAAGCACTTCTTAAAAATGTGGCCAAATCTTTCATGCACCTAACCTAGTGTATTAAGTAATTAACCCACCTAGTGAATATTATCCCCAACATATTCTGAAGAAATGCGAAAGCGGAATCAAAGTTCGGTATTGGAAAAGTTCTGTCTTAGTTTACTTAGTGCTAACAATAACTCATCTTTCGGTCTTGATCTTCTTCCTCTTGAACTACTCTTAATGGTTGGATTTGCATTTTTACTATTAAAAACAAAATCTATAAAAAAGGCTGAAAGTTTCAACACTATCAAAACCGGTGTAAAATGCCACTAACTGAGATTTCTTCATTATGTTGACCATAGTTAATTGTTGACTGCATATGTTATTTATCTGGCTTCACCACGTTTCAGCTTTTATATTAAACCCAGAAATCTGTTTCTGGAGCTCCTTAATAACTTTGCTGTTCTTGAGCAAGGATTAATTGCTTTGAAGCTAACTCGGACGTAAGAACAGTATTTTGAATTTGTAGTTCTTCAACCCTCATTTTCAAATCTTTTATTTGCCGCAGACACAACTGTGGATAACAGATTGCTGCTGAAAGAGGCAAATTTTGAAGATCACCGCTCAGTTTCTGATTCTTGAATGTGTTCATTGGATTCTGAGGTTACTAATTCTTCTCCAGGTATATCAGGATCTGTATTTCTAAGATTATTACTAACAAGTAAGACTAGTCTTGTTGTTGTTAATCTTCATTTAATTTTTGGTTAGGTTTTCTTCGGGGGAGTTCCCGCTCTGGGAGCGAGTCCCTGCAAGACTAATCTCTCGCACCTTCTGAGTCTGTCATCGGTGGAGTTTGGCTGGCTGATGAGTCCTAATAAGGACGAAACGGTCTGCCCCAGTCTCTTCCCGGTGACAACTCGGTGCGAATCCTTTCTTTAGCGTTGTGCCTTTGTTTGTTTACTCAATTCTTTTAATCTTCATTTGTTTATGAGTTTTGAACATTCTTCTGTAATCACTTGTCCTTGCAAGATTTGAGGAACAACTCAGTGGTGTAGCGAGCATAACTGGTGCCCGGGGTACAATACCTTTTTGGTCCCCCCCCCCCCCCCAGAAAACCCGAAAAACATATAGTAATATAATATATAGCAGTGGTTCCCAAACTTTATCGGTCGCAGACACCTTGCCAAAAAAAAAAAACTATTAAACCTGTCGACCCCTTCGAATTTTTGCAAACTAATAAAGTACAGCACTCGATGTTAATTATTTAACTAGAAATCGAACATTTTATTTTATTCACTTATTATTAATGAGTGAACTAGATAAAAGGGATATGGAAAATGACATTATCATGTGCTCCATTAAATATTAATACCTGCACAAAGGATGTTTTTTTAATTAAACTTTTGTATACGTAAACTATCGACCCCTAGAAAGCTCAAATTGACGCCAAGGGGTCGATATCGACCACTTTGGGAATGACTGATAATTTATACAGAATTAGTTAAAAGGATATTATTTATTTTACACATTTATATAATTGTTTTAAAAAACATAGTTTTTAAACAATGAAAAAAAGGTAATATATCAATATATTAGGTAGATATATTACTGTTGTACTCCTGAGTTCCGACAAACGATATGCTGATCTTATCACATCTCTCTTAAGAATGATCATCTTATCACACAATCATTTTCGTTATCATATTTCCTTATTAGTATTTCACTTACTGATACATCAATTACTAAAAGTATTTAAGGAAATTATTTATTAAATAAAATAGGATTTTCAAACACAATACTCTACACTTTAACCATTTAAGCAACGGCAATTACTACTAATAATAATATATTACATTAATATAATTAATTATTATGTATACATTTTTCTTTTTCCACACTTAAAAATGTTAGGTCACTTAGGCGATCTTGTCCCATCGTTGATCATAGATAAATCAAAATTAATTTTAATTTGATGAACGAACGTTCACAGCTAGCAGTTGATACTGAAATAGTAAGGAGTATTTGAAATGCGACTCTCAGGTTTGGAAAAACATCTTCTCCATACGAGATTATAAAGGTAAGAAGCTCTAATGGAGTTTTAGGTTCAAATTTCTTTTCTACTGCGGCGTAATATCTTGCAGTCACATATTTCGACAAAGAGTTCTCTTTCATTTAAATCCATATTACGACATTCACTGAAATTTTTACATTTCTTTTCAAGATCGTTATCAACATTATCCTTGATTAATAAATTTTGAACGTCCAGTAAAAATCCAAATTTGGAATTAAGATCACTTAGTCGTATAAATCGTGTACTTATTTCCTGCTGCAGACGATCAAGAACGCTTTTCGTAACGTGAGAAATTTCACTTTCTGCAGAAAGGCCAAGATCTCTAGCCAATTCTCCGAGCAATTGTTGGCATCTTCTAACACTTGATTGTTGTATCAATAACCCATTTTTCACAAAGAGACTTAGCCTTTTCTATAGCCTCTTCATAGATCTTGTATCGAATATCTGCAAGTTCAGTCGCTAATGATTCAAGATCATGAAACGCTTCTCTAAAATTCATTTTAGGATCTTGTAATCTGACCTGCATACGATCAATTCTCCTCAAGATTTCAT
>JAFIDM010103014.1:0-11589 GCA_023159025.1 Thereuonema tuberculata | reverse complement strand
TTTCATGAACATACCGCTGGGCTGTCATGGTGCCACGGAACAATACTCGGGGTGACCGTGTATTGTAGGCAATGGCACCCCATACCACACACCAGCTGTGGGAGCGGTGTGTCGCTGTACAGCAAAGGCAGGATTGAAGCGTTCACCACGGGCTCTCCACACACGAACACGATTGTCATCACTGCCGAGATTGAATCTGGATTCATCGCTAAAGATGACCTGGTTCCATTCCGCTGCAGTCCAGTTTCCTCGTGCGCGACAAAACTCCAAACGGAGGCGTCGATGGGTGGGCGTCAAGGGCAGCACACGTAATGGGCGCCGCGATACCAACTGTCCTTCAGCCAGGCGCCTTCGTATGGTAAGAGAAGACACAGCGGCCCCTAGTGAAGGTGCTACCTGTGCCTGGATGGCGGCCGATGAAGCAGTTGGCTGTACGCGTGCATGTCTGACTATGTGGCGGTCTTCTCGACGACTGGTCTGTCGAGGGCGTCCTGAGCCTGGTCTTCGTGTACATGTCATCTCTCGGGTCCACTGGTCCCAAAACCTCCTCACAACACAATCAGAGCGGCCTAATTGACAAGCTACTCGCCTAGCTGACCACCCAGCTTCCATCATCCCGACGATTCTCCCTCTCTCAAACTGCGACAACTGCGTATACTGTCTTTGAACACGGCGTAATGGCATGTCTACCTCAGCTCTTCCTTTGTAAATGATTCAGCACACTCAAACAAGCTTTGGTCACCTGTTTTATACTCCACAGAGTACGATGTTCAACGCCCTCTACCGGCTATACATAATGCGCAATCACGCTGCATTTCTAATCATTTGCATATCTCCCCGACATGTACCTTCATTGCAAGTTTCGTTACGATCCCGCAATTATTTCTTGGTGCGCTAATTTTTTTGTCCATGAGTATATATTACAGGCTTGTTATAGTCCCTTAGGTACACTTATGCCTCGTATAAAGTCGAAACAAATTTCCATTTGTCGCAGGAAAGATAGCGCTTAAATAATTTTCGCCAATTGGTATATCGCTGTACAACATCAACAGCTTTTGGGATTGTTGCGTTAATCAGCTGCTGTGAATTACAATTGTGTACCGATCCCTACTGAGATCCCTACTTGACTTGCAACAGACTTTTGCGTTTTCAGATTCTCTCCCGTGACGAGGCGCTTCACTTCAGCAAGTACCTCAAGTTTCACGAGGTGCGGGTTTCTCCCTGTAGGGTCCTTGGAGGGTCCTTGGAGGGTCCTGGTTCCTCCAAAGTATTTGGCGTTTTCTTTATTGATTTAATACGTTGCTCACATCTCTTTCGAAATGTGCAGTCATCTTACGAAATCGGTCTATTTTCGGTACCGATACACTATTATCAATCAATTGTAATAGTTACTGTATAAGCCTTAGAAGAATCGCGGGCATGCACCTAACGTGGCCTGAGATTTTGCATATTGAGATCATTCTCTTGTAATGTAACCAACTCTAAAGCACTTTTGAACCACACATTTGTACCTGTGGAACAAGTGTCATGTGATGCTTTGTATGAGGTTAAGTTTCACTTCATATAATAAACTTCATTGTGGATTAGACCGAGGCGTTATAGATTCTAATAATGTTTCTCGTTCTTGCTAAATTCAAAATATTATTATTATTTTTTTAAATGTTCTTCTGTTCACTTTCTCTGTACTTTACTTTTGGAGAAAAAAATTGCCATACAGCAAAAATATTAGGATGATTTTTTTTAGTTGTATTATACTTTATTTATTCCATTCTATTTTATCCTATTTAATCTTATGTTTATTGTTTTGATCGATCATTATTCAACCTACTGTATATTTTAAATTTTTCCATTAACTGTCAATTCTGCTTGTTTATTTTTAAATTCTAATGGTTGGTGGGCTCCCATAATTCCCTTTAATTCAAATTCTACATTTAAAATCAATTAAGATCACATGTCATTTAAATTCCCATTACCATTCCAATGAATGGTAAAGCACACCAAGCAATGACAACCATTCTACATAAATTCATGCTCTCCCGAAAATAAACAGTTGAATTGAATTGAGTTCAGATCCAGCTAAATCTCAGTCTACTTCCTTTTATCGCACCAGTGACCAGATTTAATTCACCACAATAGGATCAACAATTTAAATTTGAAAAAGTTATTCTGTAGCTTAAAGTTGCAGAATGTGCATTTGCCACCGATATTGATTCACATTAAAATAGTCAGCTACAAGGGCACCTCATCTACTTGTCCCAATTTAAGAGACATGCGTAGTTAATACATTAAGGGAAATTTTCATCAACAAGTATACATCAACATCTTAAAGTTACTAGAAACGAAACAAAATATATCTCTTCTTCTTCTTCATAGCTATATTTCGCAGGTTATTTACTTTACCTGCTTAATCACGCTTACAAATATATAGAATGTTCCTTATAAAACATAACAAAACTTCTACTACCATCTCATAACATAGAATCATTCATGCGTAAAATCAATACACATTAGTCTTAACAATAAAAAGTAACATATATAATGTTCATTGTGATAAAGTGAATACATATAGATGTTCATTGTAATACAAAACAAAGAAATTAGATTATTGAAATTTTTCAAGGTTTCCACAATTATCTTTAAATTTTTCTATAACTATTTGGCTGATCTCTATACCTTTCTGTTTATTAAAACATTTAAAACTGTTGATCAAACACGCTTCCAATATAAATTTTGTTTCCTTAGCGTACAGACACTACCTCCCAATAAGTAATAGGAGACCCCTGCAAACGACGATATCGGCGGTTCTGAGACACGTCACGGCAACTGCGGTAAATATTGTGTGGGAAACAACAACGCCAACTATCGCATGCAAGATGCCAAGTTCGGAGCTCTCCGATTTCGAGAAAGGGGTAATTGTCGGGTATCACAGAAATGGCCGATCCATACGTGATATATCCAGCAAGTTGACGTACCCAAAATTGACAGTGGCCTAAGTGATTTGCAAGTGGAAGGAGAGGGGTGACTGTCGGAATATGCTCCGACCCGGCAGACCCACAAAACTGAGACCCACAAACCGACGGGTGCTGTCCAGAGAACTTCGGAAGACCCGCCCCAAATCGATGGGCCAAATCCGCGAAGAATTCCAACAGGCAACTGGAACTGTTGTGTCGAAGAATACCATCCGTAAGGAAGCCCATCCGCTCGGTTATCATGGACTTGCTGCCGCCCACAAGCCTTTGATCAGCAAGTCCAATCGCGCTGCGCGGCTAACGTGGTGCAAAGAACGTCGACAGTGGACCTTTGAACAGTGGAAAGAGGTTCTTTGGAGCGACGAATCAAGGTTCATCCTCTAATGTTCGGATGGCAGAGTCTGGGTTTGGCGTCTGCCTGGAGAACGCTTCCTGCCGGAATGTATTCTGCCAACAGTGAAGTTCGGCAAAGATGGAGTTATGGTGTGGGGGTGTTTCACCTGGTATGGCACGGGACCCTTGGTCGCAATTCCTGGTAGACTCAACGCCGAGACCTACAGCATCATTTTTGATGGCCATGCGCTTCCTACATTGTGGCAGTTTTACGGGGTGGACGCATGTTACTTTCAGGATGACAATGCCACCTGTCATGCTGCAAGGTCCACCATATGGTATGGTGACAATGGGGTTAATTGACTGCACTGGTCTGCGCAGAGCCCGGACCTTAACCCTACCGAGCACCTCTGGGACGAGTTGGAGCGTCGACTTAAGGGGTGCCCCCTCCGTCCAAAATCAGTGAAGGAAGTGACCTCGTTTCTCCAAGCCGAGTGGAAGCCGAGTTGTACTTGCCGTCGTACAACGACTGGTTGAGAGTATGCCCCGGAGGGTCGCAGCTGTAATCACCGGTCGTGGAGGCTCCACCAACTATTGATGGTGAATAAACTTCGTTTTCCTTGTCTATCACAGGTGTCCAATTACTTGTTGGGATGTAGTTTATTTTTTGAGCGATTGGATCCGGATTGTGCCCCAACATTATGGAATGATGGGCCCAATCGGAAATCTGTGGGTGATTATTACGAACTGCACTTACGTGTTCGTCCACACGTTCACTCAACTTCCTCCCTGTATTTCCGAAATAGACTCCACCACAAGTTCTACACTTTAATTTGTATATAACAGCCATAGTTTTCTTAATTTACCTATTTTTTACATATTAATAAACAGAAAGGTATAGAGATCAGTACAGAGTTTTTATTAGAATAATTACTGAATATTAATAATCCATGAAAACTATTATGAAAGTAATTCAAAGTCACTTACGACGAACTAAATTGTGGAAATGGAATAGAAGAATTATTTAGTAAAATAAAATAAAACATGTTTTCAAATTCATAAAGACAGTATTGTTTCGTTTCCTCTCTGTCGATTAATGAATTGAAGTTTGTCCATAATTCTAAAGAAACATCAGATGGGATTTAAAAATAAATTCCAACAATTGGATCCAAAATAATAGTTGGTACTATTACAAAAAAAAAATAATTCTATTCTGTAGACAAAGATGAATGAAAAAGTACATTTTTCAAATTTTTTATTTTTTTTAAAAAATTTTGATTTTCTTGGCTAATAAGAAAGATTACTTTATTATGAGAAACTTAAGCGAAATAATTTGTATATTTAAATTAATAAAACATTAGGCTAGAAGGGATTCTTAATTGTTGTAATTGCGTTTATAAACATTTTCTTTTTTTTTAGTGATTTAAATAAATGCCTTTACAATGTCTAATAATCCAATTACAATTATAGTGCAGAATTACTTCTAGCCTAATTTGTTGAAGCTGTTAGTTTTAGAAGCAACCAATAAAAGGACAAAATGGTTTTCTAAAAATTAAAAACTTTAAAACGTAAAAACCAATGGAAGTTGACATTAACACTTCATCTATCTTTTTTTCCGAAGAGATATATAAGATAAGACCTAGTTTTACATGTTCTTGACTGGATTATTTGGTTTATCCTGGAACTCTAACAATAGTAGTTTTCTTGTGTTTGGTAAAGGAAATATGTAAATACATTGCCATTTATGTGGCAATTCCTTATTACTCAAACAACATATCGTCGTCCTATTGTGAAACCCACGCAAGTCAAAAAACACAAATTTTACAGTAGGCACAAAAAACTATTTCTTTATGTTACTTTCTAAGTAATGGCGTTAGTAGGTTTGAACATAAAACAACTGGTGTTTCCTAAAATTAAAATATTTTCACAAAATTAATTGATTTACAAGGTTTTTACTCTTAGTAAGTATTTGATATCCGAGGTTTTCATTTTAAACGTTGATTTACATGGTTTCTTTTTTCGTCACTAGAACGCTTAAACGCTCAGTTTTACCAATTTTTCGCATTAAATTTAGGTGACATACAATATTTTCCATCTGAAACTGCAATAAAAAAATTTTTCAAAAATTTTGACTTACGTGGTTTTTTTACTTTGCTCTTCGATGGGACTAATTAGAAAACTAATTACTGGCATTATTGATTTATTGGGTTGGCCCAAAAGTTCGTTTGGTTTTTTCTACGTATGTTCGCTCTAGTAGCGCTTAGGCATCTTTAACGCCCTTCGACATCATTTTGTTAGATTGTATTGTGACAGCTGTTTATATAAAAATTTAAAACAAAAATCAAAATTGGTGAATTTCGTGTCGCCAATTTAATATTGAAGATGGAAGACAATAAGCACGCAAGACCGTATGTTTCTTTAATGACTAGACAAAAACTGGTACAGCTTGTCTGGAAAGTTCTGATTCAACCATCGTATTCACCAGACACTGCACCTTCGGATATCCATTTATTTCGGTCTGTACAAATTCACTTAATGGGAAAACTTCAATTCCTTGGCAGCCTAGGCATTTAGAACATTCTTTTGTTCAAAAAGATAAAAAGTTTTGGGAAGGCGGAATTATGAAGTTGCCTGAAAGATGGCAGAAGGTAGTGGAACAAAGTGTTGAAGACGTTGTTCAATAAAATTATTGGTGAAAATGAAAAAAAAAAAAATGTGTCTTATTTTTACTGAAAAAGCGAACGAACATCATGGACAACCCAATATATTAAAAAATGATAATAAAATTAAAAAATAAATATATGTAATTCAGAAGTAGTTTTGTCTCTCTCTCTCTATATATATATATGTATACTAGCAAAACGACCCGTTCTTCACTCTGGTTAAAAAAAACAATGTCGTAATGTGGATGATTAAGAAATTGCAATTGCGAGATCACTTGGAACTTTTCCAGTTGTCATAAAAAAATCAAAAAACAACAACAACTCAAAAGTTCTGATCTCATTACAAATCTGTATCTATCCCGAAAACCTCGTAGAAGTATCTTTGAACCATGTTTGCCCATCCACTTACCGTCCTCCCAGTGTACACCCATTGTTCCAGGTTATTTGAATTTTGTAGCGTCGTAGGCCTATTACTTCAAACCTTTCCTAGTTCGTAAAAAATCATCTGATCATTACAAAATTTTGCACTTTGACCTTCTTTTCCTTGTTCCCATCTATTTTCTAAATTGATTTTTAGGATTTAAGAAAATTTAGGAGAAATCTTGAACATATACTGAATAACAGCAATAAATAAATATTTTAATATTAAGATGAAATATTGTGATGAGTTTTTACATTTAACTTATTCATTTATTTATCTAATCAAAATCACTTGTACAATTTCAAATTCCAACCGTTAATCGTTATTTCTGTTTTGTTTACTTTTAAATCTCAACAGCTTATTCCACGAACCAGGACACCAACAAAATCACCACAATATATACAAGTGTATTCTAGAGTACATTTAAAAAATAAAGTAATTCTAATTTTTCTATCAAAGCAATGAACTTCAACAAAATAAATTAATCCTTTCATTAGATTGTTATAATAGAAATTATAATATAAAAAAAAAATTCTCAAAGCAACTTACACCCTAATTTGTACACGTAACGAAGACACATTTATAAAAAAGTTAAATAAGACAATGATAAATAGAAAATATTTCTTTATATAAATCCTGTGCTTTTTGTTTATTTCACAGATTCCTTATTATAGATCAAGCACTTATGAGAACATAATAATCTTCTATTTGAAACTATTCCATACTTTTTTTGTAGCTCTTTCCTCCTACAATATCTATATTAAAAAATCTTCAACATCACTCAAAATAAACGTAATAATTTATATTTATTTTTATTTTCAAAAGCAAATTATTACGTTAATTTTGAGTGATGAAGATTTTTTACAATAATATTTTACTTATAAAATAATACGCTTTCAACAATAGATAGAAATGTAACAAAACGTTTTCAACAATAGGTAACAGAAAGCAATTTTGTAATATCTGTCCGGGATTCTGAACTGAAACCCTAAACAACACAATCCGTGACGTCACCAACTAAGCTAAGACAACCAGTGCAGACAGACAATCAGTGCTAACTAGTAATAAGTAGGCCTAATATTCTTGTCATCAATTACTGTACGGTAAGAAATTCTTCTGGAATATTCGAAATGTATTCGAAACATAGATTACGTTTACGCTAGACGTTTACATACATCTACATAGATTTTTTAAATTCAATTACCATCAGATTGTTTGGTTCAGCAAATTTGTATTTTACAATTAATGAAGACAAGGAAAACTGTTTGGACTTAACGTCGATTTTGTAAGAAAGTTCATTTGCTCAACAGCAATTTTCTTAGATCGGTTATTATTGCAGCACGTGCTCCTCAATCAGAGTACATAGTTGTATGTCTTTACGACAATTTTGGGAGTTAGATTTACTGAAAATAATTACAAAGAAATCAATGAGTGTGGTTTGCTAGGCATTTTTAAGCGATCCATTTCGAAATCGATAGCTATTGCGTTTGTCCTGTCTGTCTGTCCGTATCTGTTCACCGTGTCCATGTTTATTTGGCATTGTTTTCATTGGATTTCCGCTTAAATGTTAGAAATGCAACCATTTCGTTTCGGTTGTAAGCTGTAGCTTGACGGTAAGTTCTCGAACTTATCGGCTAGAGGTTGTCGGTTCGAATCTGTGTATTTTCTTTTATTCTTTATATTTTTTTCCTCTTAATCTTTTTATTTCTCTTTGTGGATATTTGTTTTTGTTTTTCGTATTTTCCTAACTTTTATTTCACTTTTCCTCAAGTTAATATACTTCGTTTTTATTTTTATTTTTAATATTACGGGTCGCCCTTAAATTTATGCTTTACCACAGAATTACATTCACTTGTTTTTATATACTGTATTGTCTGGCGTATAAGACGATCCCAATTTTTCCAATTAAAATATAGAGTTTGGGATATACTCGCCGTATAAGACTACCCCTCTTCCAATGCACACCAAATAAAAATTAAAAAAACATCAGATTTGATTTCAATATGGTAATTTTAATTCAAATGCTTATGACATGCAGATACTTAGCAGGAAAACTGTCACTTATAAACATAACGCTGTTTGTCATCAAACATGTAAACATAAAACAGTGCAAGTGGATTAAGCTTTTCCTTATCGGCGATTGGCTTACCGGCGATGTACTCTAACGGCGATTTGGTTGTTGTTTCCAACGCATGCTTGGATTGGTCAGCTCTCCCTGTCTTCAAGTAACTGTAGCTTTGTTTATTCTAGTGTATTATTTTAATGCTACAATTTTTTAGAATTTCACTAAAATCATAGTATTTCTTAACTGTAGTCTTGTTTATTCTGTCCATGCTCTATCACTTTTTTCCATACCCCGGGCGTCTCGGACGCCTGCAGCTTGCTCCGTCCTTCACTTACACCTTCCCGGTGAGGTGCCCCCTCACCTCGTCATCGGGACCGCGTTAAGTTACTTCTTTCCACGAATCCTGGTGAGTGGATTTCTTCTACCGTACTTGTACAGCGCCGTCCTTGCTGCTTTCATACGGTTGCCGCATACGGCGGTGATGCGGCCGCGGCTGTTTTTGAGCTCCCCCCACCATATGCGGCGACCTAAGATTCTCTAGTCCGACTCGGAAGTTTCAGCACCAGGCGTATAAGACGAACCCCGACTTTTGAGAAGATTTTCCTGGTTTAAAAAGTCGTCTTATACGCCGGACAATACAGTATTTACACATAATTCGCCACAGTTTGGTCCTGAAGGAGGAGTGAGACATGAAACTATATAGATCCTTTTTTTGAGGGATTTCCTCACTCCGGGAGGAGATATTATCTCGATGCTTCGGGCCGGTGCCTCGGTCCTTCTTCGGGAGATATATAAATATCAATCACATCAAGATTAGCGCACAACTAACAACTTCCGTCGTTAGTTTCTCGGATAAGTTACTCATTTTATTTATTCCGAGCAGCTATGGCCTCACAGTGCTAATTACTTCTTTTGAATTTCTCTTAAGAAGAGAGAGTCTACAAAAACAGACCACGAGCCACTCAAAAACATCGGAAAAATATCACCAAGTAAATAATATCAACACAAGCAAGTGGAGCTTTTTAACAGCAAATGTACACTACATGGTCAAAAGTATCCGGACACCCTTCTTACGAAGTGGATCGGGCAGGTCAGGAGGTCTGATGCGTCATCGAACGCTATAAAAGCGTTGGTGGGGGCTTGGGCGATCATAATTCTGCGTTCCCGATAAAATGAGGAAGTCAGGCGAGCTTAGTGACTTCGAACGTGGCGTGATAATCGGATGCCACCATTGCAGGAAATCGGTTCGTGAAATTGCGGACATGCCGCACGAGCCGAAATACACTGTGAGTGATGTATTAGAAAATGGAGACATCGCGACAGTGAAATGATAGCTGCACGAAATGATAGACCTAGAAAACTGACTGACCGTAGCCATCGAACCCTGAAGAGAGTAGGAAAGCAACATCGCAAGTGCCCGTTGATAATGATGACGACAGAGTTCCAACATGCGTCGGGGGTTATCGCTAGCAGCAGGACTGTTCACCGCAGCTAAACTGCTTGTGTTTCCACGGCCATTCACAAGCCGAACATCTCCAACTTCAATGCGAAGTGTCGGTTGCAATGGTGCAGGGCTCACTGCCATTCGACTGTTTAGGAGAGGAAAAATGTTCTGTGTAGTAATGAATCTCGCTACACGGTCTGGCAATCCGGTGGACGCATGGGGGTTTGACGGATGCCCGGTGAACGCTTCTCATCCGACTGTATCGTGCCAACTATTAAGCTCGGTGGCGGCGCCGTGGGGTGAGGAGTTTTCATATTTTCATATTCTGTTGCTTTCGTTGAGCTGCAGTTTCTATTGTCCTCTAAATGAAAGATGACCGGCGGAAGTTTGAACTGCGCAGCCTTTCCGGTAGCTGATCAATTATGTTTTCCTGTCACAATGGATGGCGTAGTCTGTTGTCACTGAGAAAGACATGTTGAGAACGCCAAATTAAAACTTCTCTCGACTATTTAGCTTTATTTCAATACCAGTTGCTAACAATAAGTATTTATATAAATAAATAAATATATATTATTTTTAAATACAATGCTCTTTTGCAAAGTAACAAGCGATTAGCACAATGGCGGCGTCCTTTCATGAAATCAGACGGACGTGCCTGACCAGACTAATCGATGATACATGCGCAGATCTCACAAAAACAGGGCGGCTATCATTCATTGGGAGGACAATTGAGAAATTCAACTGACGATGGTTAATATGCCGGATACATTCTGTCATGAATTTCCGGTACCTAAAATTGCAGAAACAACTCATTAAATTTTAGTTGTGTGCGTTTTTATTTCTTTTCATACTTCAATAGAATTACCTGCGCCATTTATTTTATCTGAGCTTCATTAAATGTTTAAATGATTTTCATTAATGTTTCTTTTTCCTTTATTATCCATCTTGTACTGATTTATGGTGTACTATAAAGATAGAATGAGGTGTTTAACTGTTGAGTAAAGGCATCCTATGCTTGGTCCCAATGTCGCCTGATAACTGTCGACCTGTGATTTTAATTATTGTTCCTATAGTAGATATTAACAGAACGGAACGTTTCTAATAATACTTTGATTTTAACATGTTTTTATTAGCTCGCTTTCTTCGAAGTCTGTTCGCTACAAATTTTGCGATTGATTTTAAACTAACTTCCCGATGAGCTAGCGACCTCAAACTTTAAACATAGCTCAGAAATGGATGACAATGCAATATTAACTCGCTTTCTTAACATTGTCTGTACGTTAGGGAACACTAATTCTTCGGATAACAGGTCTATGCCGAACGCGTCGTCTGCTGTCAATGTTTCTGCAAATGGCCGCATGGCGCTGAGTTGCATTGCGAGGCAGCATTTTTGCATTGAAAGGCAGCGGCTTTTTTTTTCTTTTAACATTAACACGCTTTTTAACGTGTTTAAAATTAATGTTTTTACGTATTTAAAATATTCGTATTAAATGTTTAAAATCGATTGAAAAATTTCATTCACACAAGCAGAAAATAATTATTTAAAAAAAATATTTTTTTTAATGTTTATGCTGGACTTGGCATCGATTCTTCATGGATCCTGACTGAAGGGATTTAAATGGACCACTCAGCTTTTGAGAAAAGGTTTGTAGGTCGCTTAACAACGAAAAAAGATTGTGATAAGAGTCTTTTAG
>JAFIDM010103013.1:0-11589 GCA_023159025.1 Thereuonema tuberculata | reverse complement strand
TCCTCTTCTAATAATTGAATCGGAAAGGCAATTTGGATTTGATTCAAGTGCTGTTCTTTTTTTCTTATCTTTGTTTACGTTAACCAATTTCGCAGTACGGTAAACTTTTGTGATTATTCAGTAATTTTTTTTTGACCCTTCAGTTCATTTTTTTTCAAGTCCTTTCATCCCTGCAGGTCGTAAAAAAAAGGCTTTCGTTGATAACGTGAGACACGACATTTTATTTTTTTTTTGCTTTTCCTTTTAGTCCAGTAAATCCGTCCGAAAAAAGGGGTTTCCTTTGCAAAAGGTCGGGTAGTTCTGATTTTTGAATATGTTGTGAGTGTTGGGCTTATATCATAAAATCCAAATTTTCGTCCTCCGCGCGCCACGGCGCGCCACATGTAGCAACTAGCAACAAAATTTTTAACCTTTGCTATGTTTTTCCACAATAACTCCTGAACGGTTTGCTTTACTGAAAATAATTTGCCTTCCAAATGTAGAGAAGAGTAAATTTGTCACAGTTTGAGCCAACAACCAGCCCGGTAGCTGCAATAGTGACTGAGACACAGGCTTCCCAGACCTCATGATTTTCTCAAAAGTGTACGAAAATTGTGATTGTTCGGCAATTTTTGTGAAATATCGCCGAAACCAATAAATACCGAAAGCACAATCGGATGTTTCTATGATTTATTGTAAAGGATATACAGTTGTTCAACGAAAGGGTTTAAACAGTTTGACATCATAAAACAATAGGCAAAACAAATGTACGAAGTTTGTCCAGGAAAACCTGGGCAGTATTTGGTAGACATAAACCATAGAATATACGATATTTAACGTTTTTGTCTCTTTGGCGGGCCAGGACGGACATCTGCAAGCCAGGCTAAGGCACGCGAAACTTTTATGATTACTTTATATGGTGGTATCCCAGAACCTCTTCATATGAGCTCAATCACTTGCGCTACACGCTCTTTACCCAATCAGCAACGAAAGCAAGGTCCAGTCTCGCACGTTTACCCCCAACCGTAGATGCAGCACGTTTTCATGTCTTACGATCTTACCTTCAAAGATACAGTAGTGGTTAGGACATGCGAATGCTTGAGAGGGGCTGGATACCTACCCGATTCGGCCTTTTCCCCCGCAAAATGGAAAAGGATGCAGCTCCTGAATCCCTCTTTAAAATGACATCTTGCAACAGCAAGAAAGGGTGCGAGAATGCTTGTGGTTGCTGGTAAGCAGGTCTTATATGTTGTTCTCTGGGAGACGCTTCCGAAAACGTGTCAGACATGACTGTACTTCAGGGCAGCAGTGAAGATGAAGACGAATCTCCGTCGTCAATAACTAATTTTCCTTACGATGTTGTAGACGATTTACAACTTCAGCTGGTTGCAGAGGACAGGGAGCAACAGACAGGGCTTGAAGATGTCTGTCCTGGCTCGCCAAAGAGACAAAAACATTAAATACTATAAATTCTATGGTTTATGTCTACCAAATACTGCCCAAGTTTTCCTGGGGAAACTTCGTACATTTGTTTCGCCTATTGTTTTATGATGTCAATCTGTTTAAACCCTTTCGTTGAACCACTATATATCCTTTACTATAAGTCATAGAAATATCCGATTGTGCTTTCTTTATAGCAAATTTCCTAGCCTTTAAATTTGTTTCTTATGAAGTTTGTTTTATTAATAGGTTTCGGCGATATTCCTCAAAAATTGCCAAACAATCAAATTGCCGAACTTTTGAGGAAATCATAATGTTTGGGAAGCCTGTGTCTCAGTCACAATTGCAGCTACAGAGCTGGTTTTGGGCTCAAAGTGTGACAAATTTACTCTACTTTAAATTTGAGAAGGATAATATTTTCTCTGAAATAAATCGTTTAGGAGATATTGTGTAAAACATTGAAAAGGTCCAAAATTTTGTTAATATCACGTGGCGCGCCGTGGCGCACGGAAGTCGAAAATTTCGATTTTACGATATAAGCCCAACACTAAGAACATATCCAAAATCAAAACTACCCGACGCATGGCATTGTATCATTTTCCTGGACTATTTTTTGATGTCAAACTTTTTACGCCCTTTCGTTGAACAACTGTATATCCTTTACTATATGTCGTAGAAACATGCGTTTGTGCTTTCTTTATAGCAAATTTCCTAGTCTTTAAATTTGTTCCTTATGACGTTTGCGCTATTTAGTGGTTTCGGCGATAATCCACAAAAATTGCCGAACAATCACAATTTTGATACATTTTTGAGAAAATCGTGAATTTTGGGAAACCTGTGTCTCGGTTACTATTGTAACTACAGAGCTGTTTTTGGGCTCAAACAATGACAAATTTACTCTACTCTACATTTGGAAAGGAAATTATTTTCTATAAAGCAAACCGTTCAGGAGATATATTGGAAAAACATAGCGATGGTCAAAAATTTTGTTGTTTTGTTGCTATCACGTGGTGCGCCATGGCGCGCGGAGGTCGAAAACTTGGATTTTATGCTACAAGCCGAGCACTCACAACATATCCAAAAATCAGAATTACCCGATCTTTTGCATACCAAAATGTATCATTTTACTGGACTATTTGTTGAGGTTGCCGGTCACTCTCATCAATAGGATCTTGCCTTTCCCAGTCTTTTATCGGGAGAGACAGGGTTGGGCTGAAGAGTCCGTTGAAGGACGAAACGGCCGTACCCAATTTCTCTCCTAATAATTGAATGGGAAAGGCAATTTGAATTCGATTCAGGTGCTGTTCTTTTGTTTCTTATCTTTGTTTATGTTAATAAACAGTTTATAACTGAAAATATCACATTTGAATTTAAAGAATATCCCTAATTTATTTGGAGCTTTCTTAGGCTGCGAACAATGATATTGACAAGTATTTTGTTTCTGTTATGTCGTTGTAAAAGAGAATATTTGTCCATAAAATTCATTTCTACAAGTGGCTCCCTGCGGAGAAAACTAAGAAAAGACGATAACTTTCGATGCCGAAAACGATTAGAAACTAAAAAAATTAAATGCATTTCATTTGATATGATTACAGTTATTCACCTTTAATCAATTATGTCGATGGTTAAACTTAATTTAATTGAGTTTTTTAATGTTGAAAAAATTATATCGTTCTCTTTCAGCGAAAATTTAAATTTCAGAATAATGTAGGCTTTATTTCTAGTCTTTTTTGTTACTTAAAAATTCTGAAAAAGAACCAAAGAAAAATAATAAAAGGAAATTTCAAGAAGAAATCTATAAGCGTTCTTTTATTTAGTTGTGTTTTGATTTTATAATGAGATATTTGTAATATTTTATGAGAAAAAGTAGAATACGATAGTGATTGCAAAAATGTTAAATATTTTCTGTCTCCTTTTAACTTAGCGATTTTAAAGAAAGTATTTTGTTTATGAATTTGTAAAGTTTTATAATATAATTAACTTTTAATAATAATAATTAGCTACACTGTGTATAGAGGCAACATTCAGCGGCTTCATTTTTGAAAACAAAATGTAAGATAATTTCTTAATTGCAGAATAAATACATACTACGATTGGTGGAACATGGTAAAGGCCATCGATGTCTCTGGGCTTATGAATCTTAGGAAGCATCTTAAGGTATGGAACTGCCAAATTAGCATCCTTCATTCCATCGCCCTGTTCTTCAGAAATAGCACCAGTCTTCTTGAGAGTGTATACGACGCCTCGAATATGATGAAGTACAAATTTATCAGAGAAAGTTAAAAAGTTGACACTCTGCTATGAGGCTAAGAATTTTTGGGCCAAACTATTATATGTACAAGTACGCATAACAACAGGATTATTGCCCTTATCCGAAGATATAACGATGAGGTCGGGGTTGTGAAGAATCTCTTTCAACCTCTTATAAAGCATAGGATTCACTTTTCGTGTATGCTTGATCCTCGTCGGTAATGACATCTATCCTATTCCTAAGATGGATATCTAGATCCTTATCGGGGATGTTGCTAATGACCATTTCAATAGATGCGATAACGTTGTGAAGTTAAGGACACGAAGGCCAGTTAAACTTCAATCCCTTATCCAAGGCTTCAAGCTGGAACGGGGTGAGCTGAATATCGCTGAGATTAATCACCCTGCTGGCATGGAAATGATTAGGCGACCATCTCTTCAAGCTGAGTACAACAAGCTTTTGTAAATGAGTGGCGGTGATATTGTTAAAATTTATATGATAGCAAGCAGCAGAAAATTGCAGAATATGGACATATGTGTCAATTGGAAGGATTTGTGCCAAACGGCTTGATGCAATTCGGATTTTATGGATTAGCCATTTTTGTTTCTTATGCAAGTCCATGATGGTAATAGATAAACGTCTTTTCCTCAGTAGGCCAAGTAGCTTTTCAGTTATTTTAGTAATCTGTATCCTTAAGTTGCGGAAAGAAGGTATAAGGTCCATTTTTTGGCAAAGGCCCGTAACAATAATCGCCGCTTTACAGGCTGCTTTTCTGTTGAGTCGAATAAAAGAGTTGATTGCATAGCGAATCATTGGAGAAGAAAAGTTCTTTAAGAAAAACATGATGGCTATGAAGAGAACCATAATATAAAGGTTTTTACGTGTGCCAATAATGTTGATTAAAAGTTCAGCCCGCACACAAACAGCAAAAAAGTCTAAAAATTTAAACATTAAAATTTTTTAAAAAGAAGTTCCATAGAATTCGCTAGCACTTAGACGTGGCTTCTTCACTGGAGATGATTCGAGAGACAATCGGCTCCTCTATTTAAGCCGTGAAGGACCAATGAGAAAGGTCGACCTTTCATTGGTGACTGCAAATTTCAATGACAGCATTTTCTTATTAACTTGGGGCCTGGAGAGAAGAGACATCTGGCGGTGATCACTGGCTGTTGGATCGACTGTAAACACAAAACACATGGCGTTGTTTACAAATAGAGGATCAGCACTACACCTGGTGGAGGCGAGTAGACCCAAGTTAATTAGAAAAGAAACAGGAAAAATTAGGAAGAAGGAAAGGGAAAAGAAAAGGAAAAACAAACAAATAAAAATAAAATAAAAGGAAATAAAATAAACCAACAATAAAATGAAAAAAAAAATAAAACATGATGAGAGGAAAAAGGAAAATGGAAAAAAAAAATTTAAATTAAAAAAAAATTAAATTTCTAATTTCTTAACCTTTCATCTTTCATTCTTCTTTTTTTCTTCGTTAGAGAATATTGTTTGATATTCTGGATGGAAAGGCCATCCTTATAGCAGCCATCCATAACCGACATGAAGACCGAATCTTTATACTTTCTCAGGAAATGGTTTGCCGTACAGTCAGGAATCACTGGTTTATGAAATTCTATGCAATGGTTGGTGCTACTGGTGTGACGGACAGCAGCAAAAGACGTATCCATTCTGGCTCTAGCTCAAACGTCTTCATGAACCCTATCCTCCAAGGCACGACGAGGTTCGCCTAGGTAGCTGCACCCAAACTTATTACAATGCAAGGAATAAAAACACCTTTATTATGTATAATATCTCTTTTTGGTTTGTAGCTATTGAACATGGATTCCGTGATACATTTACTGACTTTTATCTATTACGAACACGGACTTGCATAAGAAACAAAAATGGCTAATCCATAATATCCGGGTTCCATCAAGCCGTTTGGCACAAATCCTTTCTACTGACACATACGTTCATATCCTGCAATTTTCTGCTGCTTGCTATCACAGGAATTTTAACAATATTACCGCCACGCATTTACTTAAGCTTGTTATACTCAGCTTGAAGAGATGATCGCCTAATCATTTCCATGCCAGCAAGGTGATTAATCTCGGCGATATGCAACTCACCCCGTTCCATCTTGAAGCCTTGGGTAAGGGATTGAAGTTTAACTGGCCTTCGTGTCCTGAACTTCACAACGTTATCGCCCCTTCTGAAACGGTCGTTAGCAACATCCCCGATAAGGATCTAGATACCCATCTTAGAAATAGGATAGATGTCATTACCGACTGAACGAGGGCCCAGCATACACGAAAAGTGAATCCTATGCTTTATAAGAGATTGAAAGAGATTCTTCACAACCCTGACCTTTTTTTTTTATTTCTAAATTTTTGAACAATACAGTCCTGCTAGGTTTTCAAAGAAATCCTGTGGTGCAGGTGCTGAAAATACAGATATTAATATTTATATATATATATATATATATATACAAAATTAGTAAGTCCAAGATTTTACATTAGTATTGTGAAAATTAACATACATATACTAATTCCAAAAAGAAAACAAAATTAAAATAAGTACTATTTACAAATATAATTCATTACAATATATATTTAAGGTTGCCAAATTATTTTTGTATTTATTATGCTACTTATAATTTCCCTTTTTAAATGTTTATAAGTATTAATTTGAAAAACTTCTAAGTCTAATTGTTTAAAAATTTTAAATAACAATCTATTTTTGTCTCTCATACCAAAATTATTTTTTGGAGGATCAAAACGAATTAGATTATTCCAAACATTTCTAGTATTTAATTCATTTACATTATTTTTTAACTTATTTGACATACAATAGAAGTTTTTCAAAATAATAATGTACATAATTTTTTCATTAGGTAACATAATGTTATAAAAAATTCTAATATTTTTTTTTGTTTATCAGTATAAAACTTATAATTATTGAAAATTTGATTTAGTATTTTTTCAATTAATCTATTTATATTTTCTAATTGTATTTTGCTTAAATAAATCCAACATTCAATTCCATTGCAAAGAAAAGATTCAATAAAAGCTTTATAAATCATAATTTTTTGTTTTACAGGAAAAATTTATTTAATATGGTTAAACATAAATAAAAATGTATTCATCTTTTTTACAATTGCTTGATAATGACTGTTCCAACTTAATTATTCATCAAGATAGATACCTAAGTATTTTTGTACCTGTACTTTTTCAATTTTTTGGCAATTACATAGTAGATTAGAATTATATATTCCTTTACATTTTGTATCATGCAGAATAATTTCTACATTTTCAATTAACGGTTTATTTTTTGTTTTGACTATTATTAGTTTTGTTTTTTTAAGATTTATTGTCATTTTGTTTGCAATCGACCAAGAAATAATAGAGTTTAAATCAGTCTGTATTTGGTTTCGTGCATTTGTTAAATCTTTATTATCTCACCTCATCGTTATATCTTCGGATAAGGGCAATAATCCTGTTGTTATGCGTACTTGTACTTATAATAGTATGGCCCAAAAATTCTTAGCCCCTAGCAGAGTGGTAACTTTTTTACTTTCTCTGATAAAAGTTGTACTTAAACATATTCGAGGCGTCGTACGCACTCTCAAGAAGGCTGGTGCTATTTCTGAAGAACAGGCCGAAGGAACGAAAGATGCTAATATAGCAGTTCCATACCTTAAGAAACTTCCTAAGATTCATATGCACAAAGACATTGATGGCCTTTACACTGTTCGGCCAATCGTAGTATATATATTGATTCTGTAATTAAGAAATTATCTGACATTTTGTTTTCAAAAATGAAGACAGTGAATGTTGCCTCTGTGCACAGTGTAGCTAATAGTCGGAATCTTGTTAAATGTATCCGAGGCATGTGCCCTACGTCACTACACGCCTTTTGTTCCTTTGACATAAGTTCCTTGTTTACGTCTATTACATTTGAACTCAACGTCTATTACATTCAATCCAGCATCCAGCAGATTTCCGCCAAATAACTATGTAATTTTTGTTTTCTTCAGGATTTTCAGGATCTTCTTCCTGTTATCGCAGCTCTCTTTAATATGCAGGTCTTACTTTACAAGACCTCGACTCGTAATAGTTTATTACTCGCCTAGGTGTAGTGCTAATCATTTATTTGTAAACAACGCCATATGTTTTGTGTTTACAGTCGATCCAACGGCCGGTTATCACCGTCAGATGTCTCTCCTCTCCAGGCCTACTGCCATTGATGTTTGCAGTCACCAATGAAAGGTCGATCTTTCTCATTGGTCCTTCATCGCTTAAGTAGAGGAGCCGACTGTCTCGAATCATCTCCACTGAAGAATTCACGTCTAAGTGCTGGCGAAAGTTATGGAACTTCTTTTTAAAAAATTTTTAATGTTTTAAATTTTTACACTTTTATGCTGTCTGTGCGGGCTAAACTTTTAATCAAAATTATTGGCACACGTAAAAAACTTAATAAACTAAAAGTTACTCGAGTACTTTCGGAGTGGACGATAACCCCTCCTCAAGTGAGCTAATACAGTTTCATTACAAAATCAAAACAGAAATAAATCAATGAACGTTTATGGATTTCTTCTTGAAATTTATTTTATTATTTTCTTTCGGTTGTTTTTCAAAATTTAAATAACAAAAAAAAGACTTAAAAAAACAAAAACAAAAAAAACAATACCTACATCATTTTCAAAGTGAAATATCTGCTGAAACACAACGATAAAACGTTTTTTAACTTTGAAAAACTAAATTAAATTAAATTTAAACATCTACATAATTGTTGAAAGGTGAATAACTTTTATTTTATTACTAAGTCGTCATTTAAGGGAATTACATTTTTTTTATAAATATTAAATATTAGAAAAAAATTATTATTTAATTTCCTCATGAGAAAAGAGAACCGTTATAACTTATAAATACTGTTATAACATATTGTAGTGATTTTATAGTTTTATCTGTTGTATCATAGTTATTGTTCTCTGTTCATATCAATGATTTTCTGTACATTTCAAATTTTTCAGTTAAAGGCCTCTACACTCTTAACTGCATGCTAGATAAGCAACAAATGAAGCAGTTCAAGCATGCTTGCGTAGTGTGGTGGCGAAGGGGTATTTGTGCATGCTTGATCAATCATTTTTAACAAGCATGCACAAATACCTCCTCGCCCCCACACTACGCAAGCCTGCTTGAACAGTTTCATTTGTTGATTGAGATATGTCGAATTCAGACGACGACACTGCGCTTGCTTTGGCTGCGTGTGTCCTGATTTTAAAAAGAAAAACACGAAATGACTGGTTACTGAAACTAAAAACCTATTCTTACAATAACTTACTGAGTGAATTGAAAATATATTCTAATGATTGGCATAATTAATGATTAATGAATTAATTAATGATCGGCCACGCCACCAGGCGAAGATCCATAGGTATTTAAACGCGGCTGATCACTGAATTCAAAGATTTCGTGTCCATTTTCACTAACTTGAATAGTTTTAACGCATACTAAACATTTAAATTATAATTCGACTAAAAAAAAAATTATTAGGAAAGAGAACCTCACTTAGGAAATAAATTTAACGTGCTGGAAGTTTTAATCAAAACAACAAAATTACAAACAAGGAAAGCCCAAGAATATATAAACTGCTCTTCTCATTCCATCATCGGATCGGGCTGATGAGTCCCATGCAGGACGAAACGGCTGTTCCCGATTCCCTCCGATGATTGAATCACAACAGCAATTTATTTATTCTTGTGCTGCCCTTGTTTCTAATTTTATTGTTAAATGATTAATTTGAAAAAAAAAAATTATTTCTTCCAAACTGCTAATACTTCCTCCCTGTCTTCTTAATTAAATTTGACACAATTTTATTTCGAAATGTCGCAAACAAATCTTAACTCCAGGCATTATCATTGTTGTGTTTTTGAAATATATTCAGTTTTAGAAATTTTTGGTGGCCTCTTTTCAATAGATTATTTAAATTTTCTGTTGTAATTATTCAAAGCTGTTGTCACGAGGTTCCTTCTTCTGCAAGAAGACATAGTTAATTGAAAAATATAATTTTAATTATCAGTAACACAACGAAAACGCTTTTTTATTTTTTATAAAATTTAATCATGTCTATTCTTAGAAGCCTATAAGAAATAACATTTAATAAGTCTTTCAGTTTCCTTCCCTGTTGAAATGGTGGTAATCTTCAATTTTCTTCTTCTCCCTTCTGTAATTCGTTCGGAAGCTGTTTATCTTCTTCACAACAATATCCCGGTCGGCGTTTGGATCAATTTTTCTATATATTCCTAATAATATATTATATGCTGTTTCTTTCTTAGCATTATCATGATAATCTTTAGATTATTCCGCCAGAGACAAGGATTACTTTGATAAACCTGAATGATTTCTTCCAATACTTCTGTGTTCTTTCCGCAGATCACTAGCCATTGTGGAAACTACGGAGATATGTGTCTCGGCCGAGAGCTGAGTGGCAAATGACCTTTGCCTGCACAAACGCCCTACACACTTGTAATTTGGCTTGCGCAAGTTTTCCCTACACACTCTCAATGCATGCAGTTAAGTGTGTAGGGGCCTTAACTCGTTTATTTATTATTAAATCTTAAACTGTTGAGGGCTTTCTCATACTTCACTTTTCTTTAAATAACAACGGTTTTAAACCCGTTACGATCACATCTTTGTTTAAATCACCCAATCATTGTTAAAGGCCACAAACCAATCACAATCAATGTACATTGCCTATAAATACCTGTGTTTTCAGTTTAATAAAGAAATTGAGTTTTGCTCCAGCCCAGTTTCAGCCGAATCTTATTTTCAACGAACCAGGCGAAGTTACACAACACAATTGGTGCCGACCTGGCTTTTGCTGCAAAGAGCCTCCACCGCCGCAAGCCCTGATGTTGCCTGACAGGAAGTAAATCTCCAACCGCCCTCCAAACCAGCCGAACCACGGAGTACAATGTAGCCTCACGACCGCTCTTTGACGCACGGAGCATGGACGATGCCAACGCATGGAGAATGGACGATGCCTTTCCTGCCGACAGCAACGTATGGACTGCCGCAGAATTCCAAAACATCAAACCGCACTTCCCCGAAACCCCGAAACCCACCTTCCCATGACTTCTCACGCCGATTCTCAGTACCAATGGCCTTTGAATCGGTCACGCTGTCCTTCGCCCTTCCAATACCGTCACTCACATCCTTCCAGTGCATCGCCTGCTTTGACGCCTCGACTGCAGCCAACTACAACACCATCAGCTTTCATAAATCAGCCATGCCGAATTCTTCAGTCTAAAATTCAACGGAGCAGTCGACGATCAACTGACCGGAAGCACCCGCCGCTGAAACAAACTCAATTCTACATACGAAAGAGCGGATTTTTCCACCAGCATTTCAACGTCTCGCTCCGACACACCTAACGCCAATCTATCTTTGTTCCACGCCCGTAGCCGAGAAACTGGCCCTCAGAAACGAATATATGCCAGCCGATTCTCCCAGATCAGCCGTCGTAGTTTCTCGCATCCGATCTACCATTGTCGTTAACCCGACAGTACACAGACGCCATGTTTCTGACCAGGAACTCGTTACATAGCCTCGAACTGCCGATTAAATATCCTTGAACTTCCCCTCAATGACTCTCGAACCACCATAATATACTTTCAAACTGTTATTCAATAGATTTCCATCTCATAATGGTTAAAACTATACTATTAACTTTCGTGAAATTATAGTGCAATTGTGAACATTTTGGTGAAGTTTAGAAAACATTACGGATTATTAGTATTGTGGTGTGTAACTTCGCCTACTTTTTTGAAAATAAGATTCGGCTGAAACTGGGCTGGAGCAAAACTCAATCTCTTTATTTAAAATTAAAAACACGGATATTTATAGGTAAGGTACGTTGATTGTGAT
>JAFIDM010103012.1:0-11591 GCA_023159025.1 Thereuonema tuberculata | reverse complement strand
ACCACTCGTTGTTGTGACATCAGGCCCTTTGTTTTCCCGGGCTCCCGATGCACATATCAAAAGGGAGAAAGTTGGGAGAAAGCTTTAACGGTGAACAATAGGCTTCATGGCCTGATAGCCTTTGTGGACCGTTTTGAGTAGCTTTCTCGGGCCCTTCCCGAAGTCGTTAAACCATTGTTTCAGGTTTCTTTGGTGCCAGCTTGTCGGGAAATTGCAGTCCAACAGACGCCAGGACTGAGGAACGACGAGAGAGAAATATGGAAGGTTGGAAATGATCAGAAAAGAGAAAGAAAGAAAAGGAAAAGAAATATTAGAAAAATATTGCCAAGAAAGAAAATGGAAAGGGAAATGAGCGGAGCGCGGGGCACGAATACGTTCGTGACAGAGGGAGATGTAAGGATCTGTAGAATTGTTTTTCATTGTATTGGAAAGTGTTGTTCTGTTGTTTGTGCAGATTGTACTATTTGTATCTTTGTAATCTTTTTGCAAGTGCACTCAGTTTTTTTCTTAGTGTGCTGAGATGTTCCTTAACCTTGGTATGTTTGTTTGAGTGTGAAGGGTGAGTGTTTATGTGCTTGAATATCTTCCTAACCTGCGACATAAGTTTCTTTGTTTTTTTCCTGTACAGTTCTGTCTGAGCCTGGCTATGTCTCCTCTAAGGTCACTGATGCGGCCCTCAAGGCGACGTTTCCAAGGGGTGATGTATTCTTGTGACCGTGCAGTGGGATGTATGTGGTGTTGTTTGATTCCAAGTGCCCGAATGGTGCCCTGTGCCACACAATACAGTGTTGTGTGTATGTTTTCTAATGTTTGGATATTGTCAAGGTGTTGTGGGATACTGTGTGTGTGTTGAGATGGTGTATGACTGTGGAGAGTTGTTTTGGTGTGTACTTCGGGGAGTGGTGGCCTGAGTGTGGGATTTGTGCCTGTGTATTGTGCTAGTGCATTGCAGAAATGATCATGTGCTGCTTGTAATATGTCATTAATTGGATTGTTGGGGCATGTGTACTGAGGGTTAGAGATTGTTTCTGTGCTTGCAATAGAGGTAATGTCTTCTAGTGGGGTGGAATGTGGTGACCAGTGGTTGGATTCAGCAACTTCTTCCCGAATTTGTGGTAGTATGCATGGGGAGATAAGATTGTTAATACTATGGAACATCGCTGAGGCTTCTGTCTAACCCCAGAATGCAGTTGACTTTATTCTACACCACACCTGATGCAGCATGATTAATATTAGAATAAGATCTCATTATAGATGGTTGGAGCCCTTTAGACTACCCTACAGCTAGAGTAGTTCCTGCCCCCACTGTCAGGAGGTAGAGTACAAGGGGCTTATTATTATTATTATTATTATTATTATTATTATTATTATTATTATTATCTCGAAAACGTTTCAAACCATGGGTTTCCCCAGCTAAGACAATATGGCGGGTCAAGTACCAAAGCACATATTGCCAAGTGTAAAAAAAAAAAAAAAAGGTTTGGAAGAACAGTTAGGGATGGGTGCTTGTGTCCATAAATTTCCGAACTATGCGTGTTGTGTTGAGTACCACAGCCTTCTGGAGTTGTGCATAAGTGTTTTTATGAAGTCCTAGCGTGCTGAGGCTGTGGTGCAATGTGTGAGGCACCAGACCAGTGGCGGACAGGACGATGGGTACAACACGTACTCGGTCCTGCCTCCACTGCTTCTGAAGCTCGTGTGCTAGGTCTGTGTATTTACTTGTCAGCGTGAGTTTTCTGCATGTTCTTGCTGATAGGCACTGCAATATCAATGAGATAGGTCTGTTTATTAACCTTATCAACAAGTGTGATGTCAGGTCTGTTGTGATGTATGGTTTTGTCTGTGTGAATGGGATGGTCCCAGTACAGCTTATGTGAGGGTGGCTCTAGTACGCTTTGTGGTGGGAACTTGTACTGTAGTATGGGACCGTGTTTTTAATAAGTGAGTGTTTGTGTGCTAGCTGTTGATGAATGATCGACACTACCTGATTGTGTCGGTGGAGGTAGTCTGTTTGGGACAGAAGGAGACAGCCTGATATTATTGGTTGATCGTCTCATGTGTAGTGCGGCATTTCCTGCATCTGTCGTCGTGTGTGTTTGCGTCGTGTAGAATGTGTTTCTTGTAGTTGAGTGTGGGGATGACTTGGTCCTGAATCGCAATCATGAACCCTTCGTTCTCCCCAAACAGCTCACCACTCATCAGCCATCTGTTCGACGCTTCCATGTCGACATGAGGCTGACTGAGTTTGTGGCAATGTCTGCCATGGAGTTCCTTACGAGCACATGATTCACGCAGCTGCTGAGTGTGGGTGTTAGGAGTGGCGAGTGTTGGAGAAGGGTTTTCGAGGTCCAGGGGTGTGAGGTGTGTCAGCCTTGACAATGGCGGAGTGGAGCGAGGAGTGTTGTGCTCTTTGGTGGAAGTGTTCCCTAAGTGTGTGTACTTGTTTTTCGTGTAGGGTGATGAGATTGATGAGTCTTCGGCCTCCATCCTTGCGGGGAAGACTCATCCTTTCCGTAGCGGACTTGGGGTGGTGCATATTGTGTTTCGTGAATGTAGTGCTTCGAGTTCAGTGTTTGTCCATGAAATTATGCAGAACGAATATTTTAGTGTGGGGATTGCCAAAGTTGATGGCTTTAATTTTATTTCTGGCATTGAGTTGTGTTTTGAGGATGTTGTGAAGGTGAGCACAGTATGTTTTCTTGAGTGCGTTGTCAATGACGCGCGCTTTCTGGAAGCTACTTGTAGGTCTCTCCCTCTTCCATGGATTAGATGGCCAACCCATGGTCCAGTTCAAAACCCTCCAAATTCGAAGTCTTCCCGCATGTTATATGTAGCTTGCGGCATTTGTCGATTCCAAATTCCATCCCAATGTCTTTGGTGAATTGTGTTGTGACTTATAGTAAATTAGTAAGTTGTGACTTGTTTGTGGCGTAGAGTTTAATATCATCCATGTAGAGTAAGTGTGTGATTTTGTATTGTGTCAGAGTGCCTGAAATAAGCCTATAACCGTGTTTTGTGTTGTCTAGCAGGTGGCTTAATGGATTCAACGCAAGGCAGAACCAAAGAGGACTCAAGGAGTCTCCCTGGAAAATACCTCTCCTTATTATTATTATTATTGTTTATGTGGATATGTAACGTTTTGTCATGATGGATGGATTTGAATTACATTATGTTTAAAAAAGTTAATGGCTTAAATTTCAACATTGAGACTTAAAAATTAATTAAATACCTAAAATTAACATTTTTGAAGATAATTTCTGAAGTCTAAAAAAAGATAATAAAAAAAAAATAGGAATTCTTTTTTTTTTTTTATTGTTTTTACAAATATTTGATTCAAACTATTTGTTTAATTTCTACAATGTATATTTAACTTAATTTTGATTAAGATTTTTGTACTTTCTTAATTTTTCTTATTCTAAATAATGGATTTCTTCTTCTTTTTAAACTTTGTCCCAAACGACTTTACTTATAAAATCTTTTGTAATTGTAAGATCTAAAATAGGGGTTGATAAAATCTCAGAATTACAATCTTCTTTTAAGAATATGTCAAAAAACTACATATCAATAACTAAGCCCTTTCATTACCAATAACTTTAACAATAACTTAATTTCTTGAATTCCTAATAATCCAATCCGCTTCCAATTCCTTATATGAAATGAATTCCGTGTTTCCAAAAACTAAAATCTCCTAATAATTTTTTAATAACATTCAAATACAATTTCTTGTACATCACCACTTAAACTGTGCATATTTTTATTGTACACTCCTACTTTCGACATATTTTTCCTCAAATATTAATTCAATGGCAGGGCCATCTTCTACTTGTTTAATTTTGGATAGAACAATTTCTTTGTTTTCTTTCTTTGTTACCTCAAACTGGTCATTCCTCTGTTACCCTGAATATTTATTGAACCAATTATATGCTCCTTCATTGTCCAACCATTTGGTTTCAATATATTTTGTTTAATAAAATAAAATAACCAGTTTATACGATGTAATACATATCCTTTCCCGTTCCACCAGTTGTGGGTCTAGGAAGTAACTAAGCCTCTCCACCTCTCCCTGTTCTTCCAAGCCTCTTCTCTACATATTCTTTCCCATGGGATGCCTCTCTCTTCCAGGCTGTACTTCACATCATCCAGCCATCGCTTACGAGGTCTCCCTCTTGGTCTCTTCCCTCCTTCTTTAAACTCTTGCCAGATCTTAGGAGTCCTACCATCTTCCATTCTTTTCACATGCCCGAACCACCTCAGCCTTCCCTCTTCCACCTCTACTCAAACTTTTTACCCCCAACTCCTCCCGGATATCCTCATTTCTCACTCTGTCTAATCTTGTCTTCCCTGCTATACCTCTAAGAAACTTAATCTCCCCAGCCTGAAGTCTACTCCAGTCTCTAGCATTCATCACCCATGTCTCCGCTGCATAGGTGACTATAGGCACAATGTAATAATATTCCAAATTTCTGATTTATTTTTGTTAAATTACATTGCTGTAATTTGTGAAATGTCTTGCTCCAATTTTTGTTTTTTGCTTTGCTTTACCAATCCTGTTATTTTTGAGTCATTCATATATTACAATAATTCTAAAATTCTAAGGAGCAAAATAATAATCTGAACTTTTTTATCATCACCATAATCTTTGGTCTTCTTACAATCTGAAGTTCTTATGAACCTGAAATCTGGCCCAATTTGCCTGTTATTTCTTTAGATGTAATCCTAGATAGTTTGGATAATTTCATTCTAAAGGAATGTTTGAAAGCAAATTAACCGAGTTCTTCCAAAGATAAATTATCAGAGATAAAAGGAGGTAAAAGAATTAGTGTTTTGTTGTCATTTAATAGATAATTCATCAAATCTGTTTTTCTTAAACAATTTAAAATTCACCTATTTCATCTGAAAACTACTGCGAGCATAGGCTTTTTTTTATTATTATTAAGCTGATATGTAATTGGTTCACTTTGTGGATGTGGAACCTTTGGTAATCATTCTAAAATATGTGAAATTCTACCAATTCTTATTATTTTGTGAATTGAACTTTAAATTAGAACAGTTCCAAAAAGGCCAGGCATAAAAACTATTGAAAACATTAAAAATATGTAATGTTTCAATATTTTTAAATAGTTTGTGTCTGGTCTTTTTGGAACTGTTCTATTAATTTAACACACGTTAAAATCTGAACTTAAAGTTGGTGAAAGAAATAAACCATTTATGAATGCGAGTGAAATTTAGAGGATAAGTTTGTGGTAAGAGACTGAATAGTGACTTGATGGGAATTTTATGGATAATGTTCAATAATATTAACAGCTATAGTTGATACGAAAATAGTTAATGATAACATTTGGTTACAGGACATTGAACAAAATACAGGTTTGATGTTGACTATTCATATTGGCAAAAAAATTATCAATTAGGATTCACTGGATTCATCAGAATTCTTTTAAAAGAGCAAATCTAAGCTCTATTGTTCGTCAAAATGAAATTGGGAACTATGGATGCAATATAAACATAGTGATCTAGAATGTTATGCTAATATCTGACAAGAACTGCAATGCAATGAAGACCACTGTGCTATTCAGTGTTATCGAAGCCCTTCACACTAAACTCCATAACTCTATCTTTCTGAATATTAATGGGTATCAGGAAAAAGATTCACAAACTATGTTTGATTGCAATAATTTACAGCAGTGCCTTATTAAACTAGTAGCAGAAGTAGCATATGCTATGGGTCCCACATTTTTGAGAACCCCACACTAAATGCTTGGTTACAAACTGTCTGGTGAATTGGCATCTCACCTTATTCTCATGATCTAGCAACGCTGTTGTTTACATTTCAGGAGAGCTGCATGTTGCATGGCATATGTTGTGAGTTCTATACTTGTGCCAGTGTGGTGTCCTTCATCCTCTTTTTCCTCATTGATTTGCAGACTACTAGGTGAGATAATTTGGACTGGAGTCCAAGTAGGGGTTTATATATTCTATATGTTTGCAGCTGTGGTGTCTTTTGTGCTATCTCCTGTGCTCCCAAGCTGTTGCAGCAAACGCTGTTCCTAAAGTCTAAGTTTTTTTCAATCAACTTTTTTTTTGAAACTTACATTTTTCTTTGAATTATTTTTTCCACTGCAGATTGTCCAATATATCTTGCTCTAGTGCTCATTGCATTGTCAGGCTTCTGGAAGTGCAAAACATTAAGGGAAGGAAGATAAAGAAAGAAGAGACCAATATTTGATATCAAAAACACAGAAGTTGACAGAATATGAATGACATGAAAAGAAACCTCGGTACTGTCAGAAGTCTTATTTCACATATGCTCATAAACCTACAAACAAGCAACATCCAAGAAATTCATTATACTATTCATAAAGCAGAAAAAAAAATGAAGCCTATTCTCTATCCCATGCAAGGGAAGATTATCAAACTGTACTGAAGAGTGATTTAATGACTGGAAAATTGCAAGCAATGTATCATGTTGACATGAAGAAAGTTCCTCATATAGACAAACTTTAATTTCACTGTTGATGCACAAAAAAAAAGCTGAATGTGTCAATTTCCAAATTTGAAAGAAATGGAGACTGAACAAAAGTATGGGCCATACTTACAGAGCGAATATTTGAATTTGTAAATTTTATAGCAGAATGAGCCATTTCATTTCATGGTAGTGATGAAACTGTTGGTTCTCCTCTTACTGGAAATTACTTTCAGTTGCTGAATTTCTGGCCAAGTTTGACCCTTTTCTGATTGAGCATATAAATATTCATGCAAACAAAGGGAGGATGCATAAATCATATCTATCTAAAAACAACATGTGAGGAATTCATTAATCTGATTGGATCCAGCATACTGGATCATAGTACCAATGAAGTGAAAAGTACAAGTATTATTCTGTTTCATTTGATTCTACTCCAAGTATATCGAATGTGGACCAAATGATTTTGAGTGTGAGCTATTGTTTTGCATTTGGTCCAGATGAAAGATTTGTGAAATTTTTGGACATGGAAGATCATACTGCTGAACAACTCGCTCAAATTTGCTAGACTTTTTAAAGGAAAATAACATTATAAAAGATTGCCATGATCAAGTTATGATAATGCCAGCAATATGAGTGGCAAGTATAACAGCTCACAAGGAGAAATTAAAGATCATAATGAGTTTGCATATTACATTCACTAAAATTGGTTGGAAAATGTGCTGCTGAATGTTGTCAAAAAGCAATAATTTTCTTTCAGTTTGCAAAAAGCCTGTACACACTTTTTTTCCTGCTTCAACTTATCAATGAGATCTCCTTTCCATTCCATTTTCAATTGCCCATTGTGAAAACAGGGACACTGAGGGGAGGTGTCCCCATTGAGTGTCAGTCCTCCACCCATCCCCGAGCCTGAAAAATTAGTTGTAGAAAGTCAATTATAAAGAAGGAGGAGGAAAAGTAGAAAAAAAAATTGTAGAAATGGTAATTAATGTTAACTTTGCAATAATTCTAACTCAAACAGCTCCGAATTTGTCAGGAATTCCCAAGTCTACTTTTCTGTAAATCACAGATACTTCCAAACTCTTGTTTAAAACCCATCCCAAAGACAATTTCTAGTTGCAGTACTAGTGAAAACAATGTCAGATCAGAAAGTGATCTTGCTTCTCATATCAAAGCTCAACAAGACCTTGTAGAGTTACAGATGTACCATTCTTTAGAGTCTTGTTTTCAAAATGTAGAAAATGCTTTGTGCATCTATTTGTCATTCAACTGCAGTAGAAAACTCTCCTTTTCAAAACTAAAAAGGAAGCAAGGAGCATAAATGAGTCAAATTAAACAACCTCAATCTAAAGAGCATTGAACATGAACGTCTGGTGATAAAGAGACATTTCTAGTATCATCAATAAATTTGCTCATACTAAATCTAGAAAATATAACTTAATTTGTAGTTTTATTACTTTTAGCATTTGAAATTGATATTTACTTGCATTTATTTACTTATTAAAGGAAGAATGGCGTTCAAAACTTTTCTGAAACAAGACACAC
The DNA here is from genome assembly GCA_023159025.1 of Thereuonema tuberculata. Taxonomy (NCBI): domain Eukaryota; kingdom Metazoa; phylum Arthropoda; class Chilopoda; order Scutigeromorpha; family Scutigeridae; genus Thereuonema; species Thereuonema tuberculata. The sequence goes on along the minus strand of JAFIDM010103012.1, from coordinate 3,583 downwards.
ATGCCAATTGAATGAAATTACTATAAAATATTACAGTTTTATATTAAATATTACTGTTCAGGCACAGTCTTGTGGTCAAGGTTGCTGTCTGCCACAAGGCTGACATGCTCGAATTATGGTACCAGCATGGATATTTATTTTGTTTTTTCTGCTTTTCTTTCAGCTGGCAGTAGATATTTGGTAATGGAGATCCCATTGTAGTTGTAGTCTTATGAGTAATATTGAGCTGAAATGCCCCCACCCACCCAGAAAAACACTGGTGAAGAAAAATTAAATATTATGCTAATGTTATTAGTAATTTGACATTTGGGTAAATTCGACTTTTGTGCTTTTCTTTCTTCAGTCTGTTTTAACCTTTAAGTTTTACTTTTCTTACATTAATTTTCACCCCTCTTGATGTTTCTTGATATACAGATTATAAGGGTGAAAGTTTTTTAACTCTATACTACTATAAACTTGGTCTTTAGTATTTACAATTAGCAGTTTATGAGGAATATTTGAGCAACAATGCATTTTACAGATAGCATAAATTAATGCGTATTTTAATAATAGTAAAATAATACTTATGTCTATTTTTTAAACGGATGTTTCACACCATATCAATAACTGGAACAGTTTACATTATTACACAAGAGAATTAAATATTCAAATCCATTCCAAATGATCAATTTTCATCTTTACTGAAGATAGGACAAAATAACAATTCCTAAGTAGCAATTTTTAAACTGGTTGTTTAAGCTTTTTAGTGTAAAAGTGACCTTAACTGTAATGCACAACATTTTTGAAATATCCTTAAAATATTACATGGATTTGAATATAGTAAATATCGAGACATTTCATGTAGACCAATTAACAGCATTGGCTTATCTAAAGTAATTACTTGAAAATGGGAACTTTACCATATCAAAATAGTTTCTTCTTCAAATATCTTGTAAATTGCCTCATAATGCCGAATTTCAGTCTTCTTTTGGCCTTTACTATATGTTTTATAAATTGAAAATGATGACTTGATTACAATGAAATCCACAGTTGCAATGGCCAATTTAATTTTTATGTGCAATTTTAAGTTTTTAATCTAAGTATTATCAGTCTTTGTTTCCAAACTCCAGGGCACGTGATAAATTTCATTCCTTAACTACATATGATTAAATCTTTTGAAAGAAACCTCAGCATGATTTACACTTGAATAACAGTATTTCACCAATTACAAACATCTTGAAAAATTTGTTTAATCTGATTAAGGTGAATTTAAACATTAACTAACTTCTTTCATTGAATAAATTTAGAATGTAATTGTAATTTGGTTGCTTAGATAATTGAATTTAATCTAGATTTACAATATTTGGCTTTATGTGATGGAAATGTTTACAATAGACATATTTTAAGATGTAACAGTATAACGATTGTGATCTGCATTAATATGATTATTTAAGGCAATTGTAATTTTGGGCTTAAAATTTACTAATTCATATTCAGATTTATAATTATGGCAATACTTATGCAATTAAATGAAGAAAATTAAGTACATTCTAGGTTGAATTCGTATGAAGTAAACAAGATTTGGCAAGCTGTAAAATTTGGGGAACTAAAGTAACATATCATGAAGGAGAAAAGTTAAGAGGCAATGAACTCAAATAATAAGATGCAGAAATAACACAGGATTTAATATTTTTTTTTTTTTGTAACCAAAATAATTAAATTTTGACAGTATAACGTAACACTGTTGTTAATTTATATGTGAAATTGTTGTGTTTGGTGGCAGTGGGCTTCATGGCCTAATGTTAAAACGTAAAGTAATACTCACTATGTCCGAAAATATGGTATACATTTTAAAAACCCTGGACAAGCCTAGATGTTCCCTCAATTAAAATAATTTTGTATTTGAATTTTATGAATAAAAACTGTCAATACACTTAACCTACTTAGCTGAAATTGCAATTTCTTCTAAATGTTTATCATATATTCAGACATAAATAATTGTAAAAGGTATACCATATTTTCGGACGGAGGGAGTATTAGTTTTGAATTCAGATTTTAACACCATGAACTTAACTAAGCAATAATGAAATAATTTTCCCCTCCCCTTCTCACAACAGCTTTAAAGATTACATTAACAATTACTGAGTAAAAATTGTTTGAAAATAACACGGGTCAATATTTCATGTCGTATTTCACCCTCTACTAAAAAGCATATATAATTATCAGTAAGATTATAGCAGCAATTAAAGGAAAATCCCAAAATAAGCCTTGAGGCAGAAGTCCAGATGTAATTCCCGGGAAGTGATTAATTTTATTATTATTTTGAATTAAATATGGTCAGGATTAATGAAAACTACATGGTTCAAATTCCTTTGCACGTTTGTTGTCAAATATATATATATATGAGTTTCACAAAGTTCACACGCCAATATTGTGTGCGAAAAATACATAAAATTTCTGGATTGGATGGAATTATGTTTTAAAGGATTTTAAAGATATGGTTAAATAGAAATACTCCAAACATAAAATCTGGTGATGAAAGTTCTCTTACTAATAGATTCTACTACGAATAATAATGATCGTCTTAATATGTTTCAAATTTTGTTCTGCAGAATATTTCTACAACAGAGAGAATATTTTTACGTGTCAAAATTCTTGTGAACACTAGCGTCTAGGATAATGAAGCTATGAACAGATGTGAGGCATTCAAGAAAGTAATTTAAAAAAAAATATTTTATTTGCAAATTTTTATTATAGAAAACAACAAAGGAAGTATAATAAAGAATTGCCACCCTCCCAATGTTATGATGTAGTACAGAGAGATCCGTTAGCCAGAAAATTTGCTTTCTGTTGCCCCTCCTCCACCAACGACGAGGTAGATCTATGGGGGAGAAAAATTTTGTGTTAAGAATAAAAGCAATAGGCAAGTTCTACCAGATTGCAGTTGAGGAGGAAGAGCTGTGCCCCTTTAGAAGAAACAGAATACTTACGTTTAGGACCAGCAGACTTACAGACCTCAGAATAGGTCCTCTTTAAACGCAGCATGGGGCAGAGTTCTTGTGTTACTATGTTGGGGAACATAGATTCATAGGAATCACAATCTCCCCAAATCGAGGGAATAGGTTCTTCATGTTTTCTTTTAATATCCCATGCCGTAGGCATTACTACTTCCTGCAGGACTCTGGTAAAGGCCTAAAATGAAATTAGAAAATAAAAATAAAAGATTACATATATTGGATTTTCATCTTTTAGCATATTAAGTTATACCAGATTAAGTTTCTGCAAAAAATTAAGACACTGACAAACTACAAAGTGCAATCTGCTAATGAGAAAATGGTGCAAAAATGCTTATGTTGGATTTTTATAGACATTTACAACTATCAATGAAATCAGGGCTGCAAAACTTAAAATATAGGTGAGTTCTATTAGTAAAGATAATTTCCAATTTAATTCAGAGGTACAGAAACCAATGTTTCATAGGAGTTTAAGTAGCAAACCTATCAACAGTAATAATACAAAATAAATAAAAACAAATGGAATTTGATTTATTTCTAGGTATGGTAAAAATATGACATAATCCAAGTTATATTTGTTTTTGAATAAT